>MU720830.1:4504-28293 GCA_026770625.1 Nicotiana glauca
GAATCCTAGAACCGAACGTCCCGACAAACCAAAATAGCAGAAATGAACTTAGGGAAAGCAGTTAATGGGGGTTCGGGACGTAAATTCCAAAAACGACCGGCCGGGTCGTTACATAAAAATAGGGTTTACAAGGGGTAGTATAGGAAATATAAGTAGGGAATCTCTCTATACCTGAAATAGGAAGCTTCCCAGAAGCTGGCCTTAGGACTAATGTGAAAACTAATTTATGGGCTAAGGTTATTGGAGCAAAAACCAAAATTGCAAAAGGTCTTAGGTGCAAAGCTTAGCTTATCTCTGTAGCCCTAAAACCATGTCTATTAAGTCACCTTTTCTTTAAGCTAGATTAGAGAAGAAATTTGAGATAAAAATTCTTGAAAAAGTTGAAACGGTGGAGTTCTTTGAGAAAATTCTGAATTCCTGCATTTCCTTGTGGAAACTACCAAAATTCTGCTTGTTTTTCTTGGGATTTCTGATTCTCTTTGCTAGCTAAAACTCCTGAAAGTTCCATAGTTATATTTCTGGTTGGAGAAAAATGGTTTGAGTTTTTAGTCTGAAGTTGGGTCTTGATCTGTTGTTTCTACCACTGTTCCATTGACTGTTTTGAGTTGGTTCTACTGTTTACTGATGAAATCTGGGCTCTGTCCTATTCTGTTGTTGTTGCTGCCTACTGATCCTTTACTTCTACTTACTTTCCCCTTATTCCCAGGTACATGTTCTCTAAATTCTACCTCATATAAGGTTTGACTTGAAGAATGAAATGAAAAGCAGGAGTTTAAAGCATAGCAATAGCCTTATTTATGATTCAGTTGTACTTCTTCATGATATTTGTGTCTTTAGCAACCCAATTTCTTATATTCTAGTTGATTTCTATTTTCGTTAGTCGAGCTCTTATGATTGTGTTTGATTTTAGGACTGTTAAGATGTTGTGTTAGAAGACTCAGTCAAATTACAAATGTCTTAGATTTGCTTTGGTCTTGGATGAAATAAGTATCCAGGCTTAGTGATAATCTCATGTTTGAAGTGGTTATAAAGAGGCTAAGGCTAAAATGATGATGTGTGGTATGCAATTTAATGGTACTGTGAGATGTTATTTTGTTGTGAATCACTTGTCTTGTGGTGTATGATTATGAACCCATATAGTTTAATTCGCCTATGAGTCTTGTTTAAGGTTTTTCCCTAAATCATTTCATGTGTTTAATATCTAGTGAAATGATGTTTTTTTTAACTTCATAGTTTTGAAGTCTGCTTTGGAAAAGGAATTTAGAATCACGGTGTGAGAGGTTTAAGATTTATTATGTAAACACTATCCAATTTAAGCAAGTTTAAAGAGTGAATATGGCTATGTGTGGTGAGATGTATGCATCTGGAAATTAACTATTTGTTTTAAGACTATTTGGAGTGGGATTTAGTAAATGGAATTGGACAGAGGTGTTTGTTCTACTAGAGCCTAAGTGATTGTGTATGGATTCTCATGACATTAAAGAATACTTTCATCTTGAAAAGTGACTGAACACTAGGAACATGCTTGGCATTTGTCTACATTTGAAAGGGCTGGACACTAATTGTTTTAATTCTAAGTTCATGTGTATGATTAGAATTTAGTGCTGGATCTTGCAATTGGGTTTTTAGCATTGGCCCGGTGCCTTTTTGACGTCCAAGATGCGCTATAGACATCATTTAAGCCCATCTCCCTTTTGCTTTCGACGTGCAAGCTTACAGAATGTTGATTTGGGCCTGTTGTTAATTGGGCTTCGCGTATAACCAAACGTTGGTTCATTTTTATCCTACTATTTCTTAAGCTTAAGTTACATGTTTGCCTAGATTGAATTCAAATCAAGTTAAGCCTTTAGCTAATTAATTAGACTCCTTTAATGGTTGAGGTGAGCTATATTCGATAACACAAATAGCTTATGGCCCTCCAATGCTTAGTTTGAGCTTTCCCTTTAAAATTGGAATCGAGGAGTGCCATTTAGTTGAATTTTCCATGGCCCTCGCAAAGTTGAAAGTGCGTAGTTGCTTTAGGTGCCTACTTTTAAAAGTTACTTTCCTAAACTCGGTATGCATTTCATGTGACCCAAATCCAAATCTCAACAACGTTAAATAAAATGTATCGCGGACTGCGGGTGCATTTCATGTGGCGTGGTCCAAAGACGTGTTTTAGATGACGTTGAAATCTTCTTAAAAATAATTAAAAGCGGCTTAATAAGTTAAAATATACCATAGGCTAAAACATGTATTAAAATCAGGTAATAGGACAATCATGATAGTTTAAGCGACCGTGCTAGAACCATGGAATCCGGGGGTGCCTAACACCTTCCCTCGGCTTAACAGAATTCCTTATTCAGAATATCTGGTTCGCATACTTCAAAATAAAAGTCTAATTTTCCTTGATTTGGGATTTTAAAATAAACCGGTGACTTGGGACACCAGAAAACAGAACTATCCCAAGTGGTGACTTTGAACAAAAAATGAATAAATAATCTCATTTCGAATAATGTCACTTAAATTGGAAAAACTCCCTTGTACTACCTTCGGGTGTGTAACAAGGAGGTGTGGCGGATCTAATACACAGAATTTCTGGTGTCATCCCTTATGAGCATGATATCTAGTTGTTTATAAACTTATAGGCATGATTTCTAGTGGAAATAAATGTAAACAACCATTAGAACAGAAACTTGAACTTGATCACATGCTTAAGTATGATATCTATTTGCGAAGTTGATTGTAAAACATATAGGCATGATTTCTAGCATGTGAGGCAAATATCGCAAATATATGCAGTCCTATAGGAAGGGTTTCTAATATGGTAGGGCACACATAGCAAATATGAGATCTTATATGCATGGTTTCTACCTATATTACCCCACAAATATGTAACTACCCACCCCTTTCTACTAATCACCCCAATATTCGTTTACAAATTAATACAAACCAGATGAATGAATTACATTGACAAAGAGAAATAAGAAGTTATACTATAGGGAGCCTGAAGCAGGCCCAAGTGATATCCCAAACCTCCATGCCTCAAAAGCCAATTTCATAGGCAATCATTGTCTAGGTGCGTCAGAGTTCCCTAAGGATCTCAAGGATCCCGGGCAATGCTCACACCTAGACTTTGTAACCAAATTGAGTAAATACAGTTTGGAAGGGCCAGCCTAAGTGTGCTAGAGTTCAGAGAGATCTCAAGAGGATCCGAAGGCAGTAAACACACTGAAGGGGCAAAACATAGTGACTTAAGAGTAGAATGAGAGTGTTTGACATAGTTTTAAAAGGTTTCAGTAGGAAAACAGTGTTAAAAGAGATTTGCTTGAAATAGTTTTTTTTAAACTACAGGGAGTTATTAAATAAGACAATTTAAAAAGGGTAAGGTGACTAACAATCAATCAAACCAAATACAGAACCAGAAGAGGTTCATCAGCACTTCCATACGTGGAATCAAATAGGTACACACATCCAACCAGGGGTAATGGGGATTTGGGGTAAGTATAGGGCACACAGTAATCACAAATGCACATGGGTACAGAATCAGAGAAGCTTTAAAAGGGGTTCAATGGTTTTTAAGGTACAACATGAGCTTCAGAGTTAAATCAAATAGCCTTAGGATAGATAACTACTTTACACAGGAAGGTGCATACCAGGGATCAGAGAAATATAGTCACATTGGGTTATACTAGAAAGGGATTCATGAGTAGGCTAATCCTAATGGGGTATATTCCGAAGCATGCAGTGAAGAAGACAATGATGTAGACATGTTAATTGCAGGTTGAGCAACAAAACCATTGATATAAGCATATTAGAAACATGACAAATTAAAGTAATAGGAGAAACATATTGTTTTGGGACATGAATAGAAATTAGAACATACCAGTAAAGAGATAGTAAACACAAAGTGAAAGAGAACCCAGTAGTTAGCATTGGCTTGCAGTCGACTGACTTTAATTAGTAGTAAGTAACACAAAGAGAGTAGAAAGCTTTTAGTGTGAGAGAGAGGGTTTTTTGAACCAATATGTTCGTGTAGTTGTGTTAATGGGAGAGTATGTATATATAGTAGTTCAAAACTAGGTAAAATAAGACATGAATCACAATAGTATAGTAATTATGGAACTCACAACCAATTAGAGCAAAATCAGTACAAGTACTCCCTTAATTTAAGGGAATTAGTTCAAACGATAAGAACAAGAAACAAATAAGGAAACAAAACAATATACGACCAATAAGGAAAGATTTCAAATACAGTAAGTATAGGGTAAACAATTAGTGCTAAGTTCAGAAAACTCTAATTAAGGAGATAGTTAGTAGGAATAAAATACCTACGCAGACAAGGTAGGCAAATCAATCAATTTGAATAGAAAGGGTAGGAATCGAAGATATAAAGGAAGGTCTTCCAATCAACCCATGAAATAGGGAATCCAAGATCAATCAAAGTGAAAGTCATGAGTCAGTGTTTAGCATATAAATAAAGTAAGACATGGATAGTAAAAAGTCAACATACAACTCTAGCAAACATGAAGGTTAAACAGAACTAATAGAAAGAGACAGGCCTTGAATAGTTAAGATGAATACAAGCAATATAATTGATGCAAGTTAGGCTAAGAAACTCAGTAGAAACATATTCGAGTTCAGATAGTCACAGAAACTCAAACAAGAAACTGTCAGTCATGCTAATACACATAACAAAATGATGAACACTAAAATTAGGTCTTTCAACATAGACGAGTTGAAAAGGAAGTAAAATCATAGAATCAGTCAAATATGCAAGAAATAGAAGTTTAAACATAAAGAGTTAGTTAAACAACGTTTTTGAAAGAAGTCCCAAAACCCTATTTTAGAAGAAGACGGAAAACACTTGAAATCAATGATTCTTGTAAAAAGTTCCAAGGACAGTGTAAAACATTAAAGAAACAAACTCAAATCATCCTAGATCTATACAGATCTAGGAGATATAGGAAGAAATTAGGTTTTCAAAAGAAACCCATATAGAGATGAATGAACGTGTCTAGAATCCTAAGGATCGTAACAAATATCGCATGATTTTGCTTGAAATCACATTGTATTAACCAAGAATAGACAAGTGACGAACCCTAGATGCAAGTCGGCATGGCCTTGGGCCCTTGAAGACCTTAGAGAAGGCAGGCACGGCATGAGACAAGCCATTGGAGACTTAGGAGACGCTGAGAGATCACCGGAGATGACCGTAGAAGAGAGGTCGGTGGTTGAAGGGATAAGGTTAAGTTGAGAGTGTTTTGAAAGAGTTAAGGATCTTAGGGAGGCAGATGTGGGAAAATAGTTAGGGTTGGGGGTCGTTTGGAATAAAAAAGTCAAGACTGAATGAGGGTCGTTGATCTAAAAGATCAACGACCAGGATTTAATAGGTTTTGGGTCGGTTATGGGTAATTAGGTCCTGGGTCGGGTTATTTAATCCGAAATTGGGTTGGGGTATTGGGTTCAATTGAAGCTAAAATTGAAATGCAATTTGCTCAAATTTTAAATAGTCAATTTAACCCTATATCATTTATAATAAATAACAAATAATTTCTAAAAACTAATTTTGTGTACCAAAATAATTTAAAATAGATATTTAACATTCTAAGAATATAGAAGATCATTTTATGCATATAAAACGTAATTGTACATTAATAGGGCTAATATTATAATTATATGCAAATGGGCTTTAAAAATATAAATGCAATTATAAAAAATACAAAAAAATATCTAAGCAATATTTTGGCATAAATATAGTATTTAAATGGTTAAATTATCACAAAAATAATTTGAAGGATAATTATTGGAAATTTTATAAGTAAAAAGGAAGAAATAAATCGATTTAAAACCTTTAAAATTATAGAAAAATTTATAAAGACCTTGTGCATGTTTATATATGCATATATATGCTATTTTTAAAGTATTTATGCCTATAAAAATACATAGGGAAAATTGGGTATCAACAAGTCTTACAGTTTTTGTCGATACTTGGTACAAGTATGATTCATGCCTTGCTTGAGGTCTTACAGTTCTTGTCAATACTTGGTACAAGTATGATTCATGCTTTGCTTGAGGTCTTATAGTTCTTGTTGTTGCCTTATGTAGGTCTTATGAGACCGAGTCTGCCCGCTCGGGGTCTTATGGCCTTGGGTTTTTTGATGAATGGCGATTGGCGACTGTCTCCAAGTCATCGAGTTTGTTTTGGCTCGGGAGCTGTTACTCGTAAGCTCGGTATTGCCTCACCGAGGGCTTACAATTTCAGAGATTCTGACCCTGAGGTCATGCGTTTTGTTGATACTTTGTACAAGTATGATTCATGACGTGCTTGAGGTCTTACAGTTTTTGTTGTTGCCTTGTACAGCTCTTACAAGACTGAGTTTGCCTGCTCGGGGTCTTATGGCCTCAGGTTTTTGAATTTTTGATGCTATTCTCCGAATGTTCGGGACATTTTTCTTTTTTGGAGATGTTTTGTGATTTCCATGCTGCCTCGTTGAGGGCTTAGGAGTTTGGAGTTCTGACCCTGAGGTCATGCAGGTGCCGAATTATTGATGCCAGTATCTGAGTATTTGGGGTGTTCTCAATGGAGGAATCTTTATTGCGAAAATGCTGAGTTTCCTTTAGAGTATGAGATGCTTTGGCAAAATATATTCTTTGATGACTTAGCACAAGTACATATTACTCCGCCATCGAGGGCCTGGCTATGCAGACACGGTTCATTCTACCATTTGGTCCGGTACATTATTTTACTATTGGGACACTGGGGGGATGCCCTCCAATGTTCGGGGATGATTGCAAAAGAAGACTTGGACACTTGTTGGATCTCCCTTAGGTAGCATGTAGGTGTTGCCTCGTTAAAAACTTTGCTGGTAAAACCCTCTTCGGGACAAAAGCTCGGTGGAAGAAAAAGAGTGCAACGGATGCTTTAAAACCTTAAGGTCTTCGGGCTGGGTTAGCGCTTTTGACTGCTTTGTTCAGGCACCTACATAAGGGTTAGTATAAAATATAATATGAAAAGGGAGATGGTTATACCTTATCGTGGGATGCGCCGGCGATGTTCCGAGGTCTGATATGTCCCTGTTATTTGTAACGAGAACACGGTACGATCCTCTGCTATGTTTAATCGGGCTTAGCTAAAGATGTAATTTGATTACTCTTTGACTCTTTCGAGAGTGGAGATATTGGTGCTGGTGCCATGTCATACACCGCGAATATTTCCCTTGCCACGTGTTGTTCCCTGTAGACGGTTTTAATACTATCCTTTGTTGGAAATTTCATCATTTGGTGGAGGGTGGATGGTACTACTCTCATGCAGTGTATCCACGGCTGTCCGAACAAGGCTTTGTACCTCATGTCTCCTTCAATAACATGAAATTTGACATTTTGGGTCGTGCCGGCCACGCTGACCAGGAGAGTGATCTCTCATTTTGTTGTTTCACTTGCCATGTTGAATTCGTTGAGGACTCGAGTGGCAGGCATGATTTGGTCTAGCAGTCCGAGTTGCTCTATTACCCTCGACCTGATAATATTGGCCGAGCTACTTGTGAGCACGTGATTTTTACCCTATATGAGAATTACTCCAAAAGAAATCCAAAATAAAATAATTTTTTTATTGTTTGCAATTGTTGTGAATTTTTGTGTTATTGTCCGCATTTTTTGTTGCATGTTTATTTGTTTAAATTAATGAAAATATAAAAAATATATGTTGCGTGCACCTTTAGGATTTAATTTTTACAATTAAGAATTAATCAAATCATGTTTGGTTTTTAAAAGAATGAAAGTCACAAAAACATGCATTTTGTATTTTTTTTAGCGTTTAATGTCCAAGTGTGCGATTTTGTTTGCGATTATTGTTTAATTTTTGTGTGGTAATTATTATTAGGGGTCAATTAATATTTTTCTAAGTTAATTTTGATTTTACAATTTAATGTAGCAATTTTGGTAATTAGGAATTAAAAAGAAAAATGAAAGAAAAAGAAGAAAAAATGAAAATAGAATACAAAGAAATCAGGAACTGGGCCATTTCGTTTTTGGACTAGAACCAGGCCCAAACATTTTTCCCCAACCCGGTCCAAGTCCCCACGGCATCGTTCTATTTAAGTGTCCAATCCTGGTCGTTGACCTTAGTTGATCCAACGGCCAGGATCACTTTTCCCCCCAAACAGACCCCGCCCCCAAGCCACTACCCCCATTCCTATCTTCGTCTCTTTCAGAGAGACCAAACAACCAAAGCCCTAATTGCCGCCACCCTACCCCTTCGCTTGAAACCCGGCAGCAACAACGCCGCCGGCCACCCAAATAACACCCCTGAACCCCCGAGCCTTCCTAAATCCAAATCAATGACCCTTGTTCCTCAAATCGTGACAGAACTCTTCGAATCTTAGATCGAAGAGTCGACCCCAAAACCCTAGGTCATCCAATCCGCCTTAAAATCACACCCCGTAACTACCTCAACTCCCTCTTCCATAAACAGTGTTGTTTGCCCTCGAATGGTTCTGAAAGTCTCGAATCAAGGATTTTCAAAATGAAGCACAAGGTACTGTTCAAGATTTGGGGTCAAATCGACCCTAGTAGAGTGTTCTTGTTCAAGAACACTCGATTGGGGTCCGTATTGGCCCCAAGTCCAAAAGATTTTGAAGGTTCGAGCCCCGACCTTGAAACGGTAGGTTTTCGTTTCCTTTTGCTTTTCTTTCTGATTTTGTTTTCGTTCATTAGATTCGTCTTCTATCCCTTTTCTTTTTTGTTTAGAATCGAACGTTCTTGCGTTTACTCTGGATTTTGTTCTTTCATTTATTTTTGTTTGAATTATTCAAACTAGTCAGTAGCAGTAAATCTTGTATAAACTGTGGTTATTCCCATGTTAAAACAGTGGTATGTCTTGTCGAATCAGTCAAATTGCTATTAGTTCCGAGTGTTTCACCTGTGTTGTAGTTTTGCATATGAATTCAGTGTTTTCATCCAATGTATTTACAGTGTTCCTTGTTCGTATTTAGGTTTAATGTGGAATGGGGTTAGTTTATTCCCTGAATCACTATACCCTTCATGTTGTTGTAATGCTGTTTGATTTGGTTTGAATTCAATTGTAGTTTGAGTTGCTGAGTTAAGTAATTGTTACCTCCCGGAGTTCTCAATTCATTTTCCTCTTTTGGTTATTTCTATAAACATTATAGACTGTAAGGAACAGTGTATTCACCTTTAACCTGGTTTTAGCTCAAAGTTAGTTTCATTGATCCAGAGATTAATTAGGAATCAGTTTAGTTGATTTGGATAAAGATGAATTGGTTACAGCTGGGCAGTTTTGTACATATTGAAAGAGGATTGGGTAGGATAGTAGTTTAAGGGGGTTCTAGAGGGTATTTTGGGGATTTAAACGATTTAAAAATGGTTAGTGTTAGCGGTCTGACAGTAGGGTATTAAAATACCATTCAACGAATGAATTGATTAGTAGGAGTGGGGAACAAGGCTTAATGGGATGGAATTTGATTAAACAAGTAATCATTTGCCCATAACAAGTGATTAAAACAAGAAGACATCTAGGAGTGGGGTTCGAAGGGGGATGGGTAGAACTGTTTTCAAGATTTTGGATGAGTGTTTCAAAAGTTTTAAGGGCTCTGTTGGGTATAAATAAGAGTCCTTGAGGATAGAGTTGAGGGGGATTTTTGGAGAATAGAAATCAGTTTCTTTCAGTTCTTTTCAGAA
Organism: Nicotiana glauca; assembly: GCA_026770625.1. Lineage (NCBI taxonomy): Eukaryota > Viridiplantae > Streptophyta > Magnoliopsida > Solanales > Solanaceae > Nicotiana > Nicotiana glauca. The sequence goes on from MU720830.1 coordinate 14,183, forward strand.
AGTTTGGGCTGGCTTTTAAATCTTAAAAAGTCAGAATTTGAGAGTGAAGGTTGGTCTTTGAAATCTAGATAAGGGATCAAACTTAAAAGGGCTGATTTTTAGACATATAGAGAGGAGTTTACTTTCAGTTTTTGGGTCAGTGTTTGAGAGCTTGTTACTGTTTCATCGGGGTTAGTTGGTCCTGTTTTGATTTTGAAATGTTTGGGGGGTTCAAGTAGTTGACGTGTACTACTGCTGATTGGTATTTCTGGTCGTTTGCTGGTGTTGCTATTGTACTGGCTTTGTTTGTCTTTTAAAAGCTATCTCATTTGCTGGTGTTACTGTTCCATTGCTGCTGCTGTTATTTGCTGTGTTATTACTGTTGCTGATCCTCTTCTTCCTCTTCCTTGGGTTCCATTTCCAGGTACACATTTTCGAGACTGGCCTGATGTAACTTCAAATTGAAATGCTGAAATAAAAGGCTCAACTGTTTGCCTATTGAAGTGTGTGTTCAAATATTGTATTAGAATATACATTAGGAGATATGTACATGTCTATGCTTATCTTATATTTGTATTTACATTGTATAACTATGCTGGAAATTGGACTATGGTTTGACTGATTCTGATGGCTATGATAATCAATTGATATTAGCCTGTCAATTAGTTTAGGGATCTTGTATTGTGATAAACGTTTGGAATATTTTTTAAATGATAGAATATTAAACTAAGTAGATAGCTTGTGAATGCTATATCCAGGAGTGGTAATCTAAAAATTCAGAGTTATGTTGTTAATGTTGGCTCAAATCAGTAAAGTAGGAGATAGGCAGAAACGAGAAACCAATCCAGGCCTATTCAGGATAAATGTTAGAAGCAGAGTTTGAATATGTCAACATAGATTATACTTTAGTTGGAATTAGTTGAAACTTGGGAATTGGAAATAGCTAGCTAATTCGACAATGAGTATTTAGGCCTCTCATTCATATTAAGTCATGTTTTCTTCAAGTAATAATTTCAGCAATTCGAATTCCATGACGTTAGCATAAATCACTCGGAGGACGATTAGCTTATGTCGTGTTGTTCAAATCATGCTTCTTAATTAGTAGTTAAATGGGTAAAATCAAAAGGACCTTAAGTTTGAATGTGAATAATCAATATGAGTAAGTGAATGCGGGTTTTCTTTGCTAATAAGGTTGTTGACGAATTAATCAATTAGTGCCTTTTCTTTATTCTATTTTCTTTTAGAGACAAGAATTAAATAGGAAATCATAGCTCATTTTAGGTTTGTCTTGAATAAAAAATTGAGACGAGCCTCCCCAAATAAAACGCACAAGCTGCGGGGCCCTCAATAAATGGTTATAATAATTGTATAGACTTCGGGATGTGCCGTTTAGCAAAATTTCACGGCCTTCCCCAAAATAATAATACGCTAGCTACTTTTGGCGTGCTTTTAATAATTTACTTTCCTAAACTCGGGTGCACATTTATGTGACCCAAATCCAAATCTCAACGGAGTCGAAATGTGTCGATAACCACGGGTATATTGATTTGACGTGGCTCGAGATGTATTTTCATGACGTTGCAATTCTTTTTAAATAATGAATGAGACGAGCCTCGACAAACAAAAAAATACACAAGTTGCGGGGTCCTTTATAAGTTTTTGTAAATTACTTAGACTTCGGGATGTGCCGTTTAGCAAAATTTCACGGCCTTCCCCAAAATAATAATACGCTAGTCGCTTTAAACGCGCTTTTAATAATGTACTTTCTTAAACTCGGGTGCATATTTATGTAACCCAAATTCAAATCTCAAAGGAGTCGAAATGTGTCAATAACCACAAGTACATTGTGTGACGTGGTTCGAGATGCGTTTTCACGATGTTGCAATTCTCTTTCAAAAAATAATAATAATAAAAGCGGCTAAAAGTTAAAATTGGCACATAGGTTCATCATGAAATAAAATCAGATAAATAAGCTAAATACGACAGTTGAGCGACCGTGCTAGAACCACGGAACTCGGGAATGCCTAACACCTTCTCCCGGGTTAACAGAATTCCTTACTCGGATTTCTTGTTCGCGGACTGTAATACAGAGTCAATATTTTCCTCGATTCGGGATTCAACCGGTGACTTGGGGCACCATATATCTCCCAAATGGCGACTCTGAATTAAATAAACAAATCCCGTTACGATTGTCCTTTAATTGGAAAAACTCCCCCTGCGCCCCTGCGGGCGCGGGTAAAAAGGAGGTGTGATAGCTCTGGCGACTCTGCTGGGGAAATTCAAAACCCAGAACTTCGGTTCAAGGTTTAAGAATTCGAGCTTAGAATAATTGTTATGTTTGGCTTTATCTGATTTTTCTACATGTTTTCCTGCTAAATGTGCTAAATGCTTTGCCACTTTTGATATTATTTGAACTGTATATATAAACTGTGCCGAAACCTTTCTCTTCTCACCTCCGGGGATGTGCTTACTGGTTGAGACTCCCTATTCTGTTAGTGTCATACCTTGAAATAAGAAAGGGCTCGGACAAGTTACAAAGCCGGACGATCCTATGGGTCCCCGGTACGTAGCCCCCTCCCTGACTCGAGTTGTCCGCTCGGGTACACTGTCTAGAACACATACCCAGGTGTTTAAACCTAGAATAACTTGACTTCATGCCGGATCCCTAGTAGGAACGCTTATTTGCATCATGTTGCATTTGACTTAGGGGACTCAACACAGGGGTTGGGCTCGTCTAGGACAGGTAAACTGAAATAAAAAAGACCATCCTGCTGCATCCTGTTTGTTTTACGTATTTGCTTTAGACTTGCATGCTGACCGACTTCTGAAAATCGGGAATATTGGAATTTTGTGGAAAAAGAAAAAAAATTAACAGTGCATAGAGATAACTATTTTAGAAAAAAAAAAAACAAACCAATGTCGAAACAGTATCGAAGCTCTGCCGAATTCTTTTTTTTTTAGAAAAAAAAAAAAGAGAAAAGGGAAATGGTTTGTTTTATTGGTCAACTAAAGAGTTTCATTAGTTTGTTGAGAAAAAAATAATACAAAAAAGAGTATTATTTTCCGAAATAGTGTATTTGTAGATAAAAAAAAGAGTCTTATTTTCGAAAATAGTTAGTTTTATTACCCGAACTACGCATGTTTGATTCTCACTAGATGTGAGATACGTAGGCAACCCTAATCGGGTCCAACTCCCCTTTTTGCAAAAATAGCTAAAAAATATCAAATTTTAATTTTCATCATAAATAAGTCGAGTGATGCCGCTCTTGTCCAATATAGCCGAATGTTCCCGAAAGGGACGCCGGAAGGCTGACTTTATATAAACAGCCACCCTTGGTCATTTTTAAGGGTTTTTGATCGGTTAAGCCCACACAGCCTTAAAATCTTTGTCCCCGAGGTGCTGAAAGGCCGTGTTTGCAAAACCAAGTCTTTTGTTTTAATTTGAAAAACAAGAAAAAAAAGAGTCAATGGGCAAGTGAATGCCGTTGTGATTTTGGTCAAAATAAGTCGTGCTAGCTTCGGCAGTGTATTGAACTGTTATTACCGAGATAGCCTTAGAGTATCTTTCAGTTGTCGAAAGGCTGTTTTCGTAAAAGAACGGACAAGTTTGTAAAATAACCCTTCCCAGCCTCAAAATTCATGTGAAATTGAGAAGGATCCAAGTTTGCAGAAATAGCCATTTGGTTAAAATCGGCATATAGGGGAAGGAATCTGTCAGTCTGTTTTTTTTTTAATTTGTATTTTTTTTAATTAGAGTATGTGGGTTGTTTAATGTTCAAGTCTGTTCTCGTCTTTCACCAGAGTCTGTTAGTTCAGTCTAAGTTTGTCGGTTTTTTTAATCATTGTAATCAAAGTGTGTTTTATTATGAAAATTGAAAACTTCAAAAAAATATTTCATTGTTGTCACTACCAGAAAATGGGCCTATGGGAATACTTTCTTTGGTAACAGTTCACAAATTGTTGCCATAGAGGTGATATAGTAACGGTTCAAATCGTTACAATAGAATTTAGGAGGTACCAGCACACTTTAGACATCAAACCGTTGCCAATGTAACAAACACTGTTGCCATAGAGTTTTGTGTCGCAACGATTTTGTTAACCGTCCCAATAGACTTGTATATAACAACGGTTTTGGGAAAAAATTGCTATAGGGACGGGTATTCAATTCCCTCTCATTTTTTTGCTGAAATTTTTAGTGGCCCACCATTTTTTTTAATTTTTAACAATAATTAAAAATTAGCTCCCAAATATCTACACCCAACCCAAACGTAGCTCCCCAGCATCCAAAACTCCATCATCATCAGCAGAACTCCCTCATCAATACAACCCAAAATCGCGCCCCTCTTAACTCTTTTCTTCTTTATCTAAGATTAATGGCCAAGTTTCAACTAATACCTCTTCATTAAGTTTTGATACTCAACGCTCTTATTTTTGGATCTGTTTTGGTTATGAGAAGGCCAATCGTTTGTATCCTTTTTGTGTTCTACTCGAACAGAACTGCAAAAGTTTGGTATATGTTCATACCTTTTCTTAGATCTGATCTAATTAGAATTATGCTACAGTTGATTCGCTTCTTAGATCCGACTTTTATTAAGTTTTGATGCTCAATGCTAATATTTTTGGATCTGTTTTGGTTATGAGAAGGCCAATCGTTAATCCTTTTTGTGTTCTACTAGAACAGAATTGCAAAATGTTAGCCTTTTTTTCCCCTGCGACACCTGTCTTCTATTCCACTTCATTTCGATGTTTCTAATTTTTTCTTGGTTCTTCAGTGCATTATTGCTTTGTAAATTTCCTTTTGCTTTTATTTTTTGTCCTTCCTTAAACAATGGAACAAGGATAGCTAAACAAGACATATATTGCATGCCTGTCTTAACTGGTAAGTTTTCCTATGATCTTATTTCTATTTAAATGCACCTTGTTATTGTTAATGAGATTTTAATGGGTATCTGATACTTCCTCTGTTCTTTTGGAATTTTCGCTTGATTTTCACGCTCATGACGTTAATTGTATCAGATTTGCACACTTATGCACTGAGAGTGTTTGATAATATGCCAAAGCCACTGATTTTCTTAAACATTTTCTCAATTGCTTGCCTTCTGTTAGATTTTTGTTTTTCTCTTTCTAAATATAATTTCTCACAGAAATATGAGAAGCTGAAATTAAAACCTCTACAAGATAATCTTAAAAGCGCCTGGTATTAGAGATTACTTTTGATAGCTATAGCTATAAGTTTATTTGCGCACATTGACATGTAGTAACATTTCTCCATGAATTTAGTTGTTTCCTCTGTATAAGCGTTATGTATTCTGGCTTACGTATCTTTGTGCAACATCAGGTTCATATAAATAACTTTTAGTACTACTGCATTGTGCAAATTCAAAGTATTTGATCATATAAGTGAAACCACTAACTATATTTTATTTTATTTCTTTTTCAACATATTCTCCACAACATTCTGATCTATCATTTAACAACTCAAATGCTACATTGTTAAGTTCTTATTAGTTGTATCATATGATTTACATATATGTCATTTATTGCCATCTGCATTTCCATTAGAATATGTCTACTATTTACCTAACTTTATTTGTGTTAAAAATAGAATTAAATATACCATATTATTTTTAGGATTTATATCAACTTACAGATATTAATTTTGTAAAACTGTAAACAACTTGCAATACTTGCAACATGTGTATCCGAAAACAAGGATACTATAGATTTGCTGCGTAGACCTTAAAACATTGAGGAACATTGAATTGTTCATCGAAATTTGTGATGTCGCAGTAGATATGCACAAATGTATCTGAGAGAAAAGAATTATTTTTGTCCTATCTACCAATTAAAAGAGTTGGATAAAAAGGAAACACCACCAATATTCAAATAATACACTCCCCTGATGTATAAATCGGGTAGAAAGATTTGGGTTTGAGATCCGAATTTAATAATAATAGTATACATTCAAGTGGAAGTGGTAGAGAGGCGGGCTGAGATGTCAAGCTCAAAAATAGTGAATTTTCCAGGTTATCAAAAGATTTTATTGGTAAATTTTAAAAGTTATTTCGGTATTTAATTCATATAAACTAGATTAAACGTTTTTCTATAGTGTTGGGAAACTTGAGACTGGTTTGATTATTGACTCCATATCGTGAAGCAAATAGAGGATTTGTCACAGTTCCCCTCTCTTTATTGATGTACTTCAATACTCACTTACATGCTTCTTATTGTTGGAGAAAGTTTGTTTAACTAACATTCTATTTTGATTTATAATAAATGTGTTAGTCTGGCATAGCGAAGTTAAGGTCCTTTCTTTATGGCACTTTAAATATGCTATGAAGAGATAAGGAGTCTTTACAGATATATCAAACAACTTTTGCCGTGCATACTTGCCAGGCCATAATTGTTAGTATAACAATTGAGAAAGTCAAAGGAAGATGTTACATGTGAAATGCCTTACTTCCATGAGCAAACAAAAAAATTGTAAACTGAAAGAAAGAAGTATGCATAAAGTTTATGTGAACTGTAACTCTTTAAGTACTACTTTCTATCAATGTATCACTTCTCACGTTACTGCAACTTTCAGATTGATAAAGTTATATGTGCCTTTAGCTTTGACCATATTTTTGTGTTATTCATGTGTTACAACTTCGACTCTTGCGCCAAGTGGAAGTTGCCTGGGAAGAGGGAGTTTTAACCGTTGCTGTGTCAAAGTTAATTTAGAGACTAGGCTTATTTAGTCTAACTTATGTTGTATTCTGCCCAGTGGTATATTAAAGACACTTGTAATGATGTTAAAAGCTTCCACATTCCCAGTGGATGAACTCACCTCATTTGTGGATGCTTTAGAGATTGAAACCATACCTTTGTCTACTTGTTGATTGTTACCTGTAGAGAGTAGCTGCTACCTGTAGGAGTAGCTGCTAAAATCTAATTTTAAGATTTGTAGAATTATTTTTCGTTGGTGATTTATTTACCACTGCCCAAGCTTGATCTGTTGGGTGTTTAACAACCTGTGAGCCTGGTTCTTTTTGCGTATTAGTAGTAACTTGGCCAGATTTCATATCCAACACTCCAGTGGTCTTAGGAATGACTTTCCCGATATTCAAAGCCCCAGATTCTTCTGCTTTTTCTTGCTGAAGACCAGCCTGCTCAAATTTTTTCTCCTGTTTTAGCATCCACCATGTGCTATCCATTACATATGTGCATAACATGAATACATGCTCTGAAGTTGTGTGTGTGGGTTTCCACTCACAGCTTGGTTTATATGAAGATAGATTTTGAGACTCTACTTGGTTCACTTCTTTTGTATTTAGTTATTTACTTATCTGCGCAAGGTTCATTTTGGTAATAACTTTACTTATCCTCTTTTCTAGGTGGAGTAGATCAAGAAATGGATGATGAAGACGATGAAGAACTAGACCTTACTTGAAATGAATTTTTTATTGTTATAGATGAATGTTCTAGGAATCTTTTGTTACCAATATTTTTTAAACTTATTGACTCTCTTGAAATGTACTAAACTTATGCACTCGTGGGGTAGAACATTTGCTTGATGGATAATTTTGTATTATTAATAGTTTCATTTTATGATGTATCTAAATTTTTGTATTATTATAATCTATTATATGTATAAATATTTATTTATAACAGGTGCTATATTTTGATTTTAACTTAACTGATACAATAGCCTACCAGAACCGTTGCAATAGGACACAAATGGTGTTCCAGTAGACAATGTAAACCGTTACAATAGGTCCCATAAATTGTTCCAAATACAAATATAACCGTTACGATAGCCTAAAGAAACCGTTTCTATATCCCACATAATCGTAGCAATAGCTTACATAAGTATTTTTTTAAATAAAATGGTAACGGTTAAAAACCGTTGTATAAACAATATAGTAACAGTTTTAAACCGTTCCAATTGAAATAAATAACCGTTCCAATAGAGAAAGGAAAACCCTTGCAATAGACGTATATGTTGTCACGACGATGCAAACCGTTGCAAGAACCGTTCTAGGAGGCCTATGGGTACGCCAACTGATGTGACGGTCTTTAAACCGTTCCAATATCCTTATGGCAACGGTTTGGCAGTCTATGGGAACGGTTTTTAACCGTTAACGTAGACCAATTTTTCAGTAGTGTGTTTACCTTTAATTTGCACGAACTACACAGGGTCTGATTCATGCGGGGTCATGATACGTAGGCAATCTCCATAAGATTTGACCACAACCAAAAAGCAAAAAGAAATGAAAAAATGAAAAAAAAAAACGAAAAAATGTTGATAATAATAAGGACTGACTGAGTCCATTCTAACATGTTTTGAATTGTGAAGAAAGAGGTGGTCGGTTTGTGGCAAGCGGACAACACAAGATCCGAGGAAAGATGATAACTGACATCAAAGCTGTTACAAGTGCTCAAGAGACTCAGGGTCAGAGGGTTCAACTAGAGGCTACCATGATTGAGGGAAATAGAGTACCGAAATAGAAATTGACTGAAGCATGGGCCAATAGTCGAAAAGAGCCTCACCATGAGTCACAATTTGCCATACCACAAGAGCACCACTCCTATGCGTTTGATCTCCCGGCAAACATTGAGAAGCCTGCCCAAGAGATGGTACAAGAAGAAATAACCCAAAGAGTGAAAAGCTTAGAACAGCGGTTGAAAAATGTGCAAGGGTTGGAAGGTCAAAAGAGTGTTGCTTTCAAAGATCTATGTCTTTTCCCCGATGTCCACTTGCCGCATGGTTTCAAGATTCCCAAATTTGAAAAGTACGATGGACATGGACACCCCATGGCCCACCTGAAAAGGTATTGCAATCAACCAAGAGGTCTAGGGAGAAATGAAGAATTACTAATAGCTTACTTTGGGGAAAGCCTTACGGGAGTAGCATCTGAATGGTTTTTAGACCAAGACACATCTCGCTGGCACGTTTGGAATGACATGGCACAGGCATTTGTCAAACAGTTCCAATACAACATCAACATTGCCCCAGACCGCATTTTCCTTTCAAACCTGAAGAAGAAACCAAGTGAAAGTTTTAGGGTGTATGCCCTTAAATGGAGAGAGCAAGCAGCTCGAGCTAAGCCACTCATGGATGGCTACAAGTTAATCACTGTCTTCCTTTAGGCTCAAGAGCCAGATTACTTTCAGAACATGATGTCTGTGGTTGGTAAATCCTTCTTGGAGGTAATCAAAATGGGAGAAATGGTAGAGAACGGTCTTAAGACAGGCAGAATTATAAGTCAAGCAGCTCTCAAGGCTGCAGCTCAAGCTGTCCAAATTGAATCTGGTGACACGAAGGAGAGGGATGAAGAAGTCATGATGATGTCAGGGTCAATAAGAGGTCCCAGAAGAACACCTCGATGGTATGCGTAGCCTCGACAGGTTTTCCATAACTCCCCAGAGCATTACTATCCACCTCAGAACCCATCGGACTCAGTTGATCCACCCCAGTACATTGTCCAGCCATCAAATCATCCAAGAAAGCAAGCACGAGCATCACAAAATCTCCACCAGCCTCTGCAGAATTTCCAAAAACATTATAACCCACATCCAAGTCAGGGGTATAGAAGGGAACAGAAGCTGAAAGATAATTTTACACCAATAGGAGAGTCCTATGCAAACTTATTTGAGAAGTTAAAGCAACAGGACGTGATTGCACCTATTCCTCCAAATCACGTAGACCCACGTGTAAGGAGATTTGACCCATCTAAAAGGTGTGAATACCATTCCAATGCCCAGGGGCACAACGTGGAAAGTTGTCGGGATCTGAAAAGGGAAATAGAAAGGATGATTCAGGAAAAGTTGATTGTGATTCAAGACAGTGACACCCAGAATATCACCCTGAATCCTATACCTACACATGATGATGCACACTTTGTGGGGATGATTCCTGGTGACATGGGGTATGAGAATCCACTCGGGAATTTGTCGACTGAAATTGGAGAAGGCCATAGCGATTCTGATAATCAAATTTGCGGCTAAATGTCAGGCTTATCAACTGGAGAGTCATGCAAGAAGGAATCTTGGTAGCTTATTTTGTTGTCATTTCTGTTGTTCGGATTATTTCAGGGTTGTAATCTGGATATTGTCTTGTAAATCAAACCTTTCTATCCTTTGATTTTGTCCAGTTTCCTTTGGTCATAGTACCTCATTTAGCGTTGTCTAGGTTTGTTCTAAAGGTTGTAATCCAGTTTATGGTGTTTGTTTTGTTATACAAACTCTCCCCCCGCTTGTCTAATGCAATTCTTTGTCTTCCGTTATTTCTAGTCATTTTTCTTTGATCTAATTCTTCCCTCTTTATAGTCATTTTTCTGTCAACACTAGTGACATGACATGCGCGCATAATTTTGGCCTAATCTTTATTAGCGCACATTGACATGTAATAACATTTCTCCATGAATTTAGTTGTTTCCTCTGTATAAGCGTTATGTATTCTGGCTTACGTATCTTTGTGCAACATCAGGTTCATATAAATAACTTTTAGTACTACTGCATTGTGCAAATTCAAAGTATTTGATCATATAAGTGAAACCACTAACTATATTTTATTTTATTTCTTTTTCAACATATTCTCCACAACATTCTGATCTATCATTTAACAACTCAAATGCTACATTGTTAAGTTCTTATTAGTTGTATCATATGATTTACATATATGTCATTTATTGCCATCTGCATTTCCATTAGAATATGTCTACTATTTACCTAACTTTATTTGTGTTAAAAATAGAATTAAATATACCATATTATTTTTAGGATTTATATCAACTTACAGATATTAATTTTGTAAAACTGTAAACAACTTGCAATACTTGCAACATGTGTATCCGAAAACAAGGATACTATAGATTTGCTGCGTAGACCTTAAAACATTGAGGAACATTGAATTGTTCATCGAAATTTGTGATGTCGCAGTAGATATGCACAAATGTATCTGAGAGAAAAGAATTATTTTTGTCCTATCTACCAATTAAAAGAGTTGGATAAAAAGGAAACACCACCAATATTCAAATAATACACTCCCCTGATGTATAAATCGGGTAGAAAGATTTGGGTTTGAGATCCGAATTTAATAATAATAGTATACATTCGAGTGGAAGTGGTAGAGAGGCGGGCTGAGATGTCAAGCTCAAAAATAGTGAATTTTCCAGGTTATCAAAAGATTTTATTGGTAAATTTTAAAAGTTATTTCGGTATTTAATTCATATAAACTAGATTAAACGTTTTTCTATAGTGTTGGGAAACTTGAGACTGGTTTGATTATTGACTCCATATCGTGAAGCAAATAGAGGATTTGTCACAGTTCCCCTCTCTTTATTGATGTACTTCAATACTCACTTACATGCTTCTTATTGTTGGAGAAAGTTTGTTTAACTAACATTCTATTTTGATTTATAATAAATGTGTTAGTCTGGCATAGCGAAGTTAAGGTCCTTTCTTTATGGCACTTTAAATATGCTATGAAGAGATAAGGAGTCTTTACAGATATATCAAACAACTTTTGCCGTGCATACTTGCCAGGCCATAATTGTTAGTATAACAATTGAGAAAGTCAAAGGAAGATGTTACATGTGAAATGCCTTACTTCCATGAGCAAACAAAAAAATTGTAAACTGAAAGAAAGAAGTATGCATAAAGTTTATGTGAACTGTAACTCTTTAAGTACTACTTTCTATCAATGTATCACTTCTCACGTTACTGCAACTTTCAGATTGATAAAGTTATATGTGCCTTTAGCTTTGACCATATTTTTGTGTTATTCATGTGTTACAACTTCGACTCTTGCGCCAAGTGGAAGTTGCCTGGGAAGAGGGAGTTTTAACCGTTGCTGTGTCAAAGTTAATTTAGAGACTAGGCTCATTTAGTCTAACTTATGTTGTATTCTGTCCAGTGGTATATTAAAGACACTTGTAATGATGTTAAAAGCTTCCACATTCCCAGTGGATGAACTCACCTCATTTGTGGATGCTTTAGAGATTGAAACCATACCTTTGTCTACTTGTTGATTGTTACCTGTAGAGAGTAGTTGCTACCTGTAGGAGTAGCTGCTAAAATCTGATTTTAAGATTTGTAGAATTATTTTTGGTTGGTGATTTATTTACCACTGCCCAAGCTTGATCTGTTGGGTGTTTAACAACCTGTGAGCCTGGTTCTTTTTGCGTATTAGTAGTAACTTGGCCAGATTTCATATCCAACACTCCAGTGGTCTTAGGAATGACTTGCCCGATATTCAAAGCCCCAGATTCTTCTGCTTTTTCTTGCTGAAGACCAGCCTGCTCAAATTTTTTCTCCTGTTTTAGCATCCACCATGTGCTATCCATTACATATGTGCATAACATGAATACATGCTCTGAAGTTGTGTGTATGGGTTTCCACTTACAGATTGGTTTATATGAAGATAGATTTTGAGACTCTACTTGGTTCACTTCTTTTGTATTTAGTTATTTACTTATCTGCGCAAGGTTCATTTTGGTAATAACTTTACTTATCCTCTTTTCTAGGTGGAGTAGATCAAGAAATGGATGATGAAGACGATGAAGAACTAGACCTTACTTGAAATGAATTTTTTATTGTTATAGATGAATGTTCTAGGAATCTTTTGTTACCAACATTTTTTAAACTTATTGACTCTCTTGAAATGTACTAAACTTATGCACTCGTGGGGTAGAACATTTGCTTGATGGATAATTTTGTATTATTAATAGTTTCATTTTATGATGTATTTAAATTTTTGTGTTATTATAATCTATTATATGTATAAATATTTATTTATAACAGGTGCTATATTTTGGTTTTAACTTAACTGATACAATAGCCTACCAGAACCGTTGCAATAGGACACAAATGGCGTTCCAGTAGACAATGTAAACCGTTGCAATAGGTCCCATAAACCGTTCCAAATACAAATATAACCGTTACGATAGCCTAAAGAAACCGTTGCTATATCCCATATAATCGTAGCAATAGCTTACATAAGTGTTTTTTTAAATAAAATGGTAACGGTTAAAAACCGTTGTATAAACAATATAGTAACGGTTTTAAACCGTTCCAATTGAAATAAATAACCGTTCCAACAGAGAAAGGGAAAACCGTTGCAATAGACGTATATGTTGTCACGACGATGCAAACCGTTGCAAGAACCGTTCTAGGAGGCCTATGGGTACGCCAGCCGATGTGACGGTCTTTAAACCGTTCCAATATCCCTATGGCAACGGTTTGGCAGTCTATGAGAACGGTTTTTAACCGTTACCGTAGACCAATTTTTCAGTAGTGTGTTTACCTTTAATTTGCACGAACTACACAGGGTCTGATTCATGCGGGGTCATGATACGTATGCAATCTCCATAAGATTCGACCATAACCAAAAAGCAAAAAGAAATGAAAAAATGAAAAAAAAACGAAAAAATATTGATAATAATAAGGACTGACTGAGTCCATTCTAACATGTTTTGAATTGTGAAGAAAAAGGTGGTCGGTTTGTGGCAAGCGGACAACACAAGATCCGAGGAAAGATGATAACTGACATCAAAGCTGTTACAAGTGCTCAAGAGACTCGGGGTCAGAGGGTTCAACTACAGGCTACCGTGATTGAGGGAAATAGAGTACCGAAATAGAAATTGACCGAAGCATGGGCCAATAGTCGAAAAGAGCCTCACCATGAGTCACCATTTGCTATACCACAAGAGCACCACTCCTATGCGTTTGATCTCCCGGCAAACATTGAGAAGCCTGCCCGAGAGATGGTACAAGAAGAAATAACCCAACGAGTGAAAAGCTTAGAACAACTGTGAGCACGTGATTTTTGCCTTATATGAGAATTATTCCCAAAATTTCAAAATAAATAGTTTTGCATTGTGTGTGTGAATTTTTGTTATTTGTTTGCATTTGTGTACGCATGTTATTAATTAAAAATACAAAAATATATATTACATTTAGGACTTAATTCTACAAGTTAGGAATTACTTAGTATTTTTTTGTGATTTAAGATTTTGATAATTTTTGATTAATTAAAAAAATGAAGAGAAAAGGAAGAAAACGGAACTGGGCCGTTTTTTCGGACCAAGATCAGGCCCAAAGCCATCTCCTACCCGGTCCAATAAGCCTGGCCGATACGACGTCCAAAC
>MU720831.1:8387-20876 GCA_026770625.1 Nicotiana glauca
GGTAAAGAGTTAAAATTTGCACATAGGTTCAACATGTATTTAAAATCAGATAACTAAGCCGAATATTATAGTTGAGCGACCGTGCTAGAACTACGGAACTCGGGAATGCCTAACACTTTCTCCCGGGTTAACATAATTCCTTACTTAGATTTTTGGTTCGCGGACTGCAATACAGAGTCAATCTTTTCCTCGATTCGGGATTCAACCGGTGACTTGGGACACCATAAATCTCCCAAGTGGTGACTCTAAATCTCTTAATAAACGAATTCCGTTTAGATTGTCCTTTAATTGGAAAAACTCCCTCTATCACGCCCTTCGCGGGGTGCGATAGTGCCAAAAGGAGGTGTGACAGGTGCTGCTGTCACAGTGAATGGTGTTGATACTTCTACTTCAAATGGAGTTGGTGCATTTGTAGGTGCTATTACTTCGGTTTCGAACGGGACTAATGCAGCTACTTCAACTTCGACTGACGGCTGTATTTGTACAACAATATGAGTGAGTGTTACTGCAAGTTTAGGTCATCTCCTTCTCGAATAAGCCCAATTGACCCCTCAAGATCCCATTCTGCATCAGTTACTATCACATTTACTCTTTCACCTCTATGATCTAGGAGGGGATAATTGCGGACATTTGGTATGGCTCCATTTGCCGGTATGACTTTGGTATCAATTAGGGTTTGAATCTTGTATTTTAGAGTGTGACATTCATTGATGGTATGTCCTTTCATGCTAGAATGGTATGCACATATTTTGTTTGGGTTGATCCACTGGGAGGAGTTTTTTATTGCAACAGTAGGAATGGGGGTAACATATCCAACAGACTTCAATCTTTCATAGAGTTGGTAAATGGGTTCAGCAATAGGGGTGTATTATTTGGGTGGCCTGAGATCAAAATTGGGTTTGAGTTTTGGATAGTTTTGACGGGTTGGATGTGAATGGTAATTGGCTGGCTTGGTGTAATAAGTGTGATAGAAGGTAGTGGGTTGGGAATATCTGGGAGATCAGGGTTGGTATGTAGGTGGAGGAGTTTGGTAAGTGAGTGGAGATTTTGGACCTTGGGCTACCATTACTGCCCTAACCTCTTTCTTATTTGATATTCCCTCTTACTGCAATGCTTTGTTCCTGGCCTGCAATGCCTCAAAATTGTTTACCATCACACTCTTGATCCCTTATTCAATCCTTTCTCCTAGTTTTATGATGTCAGAGAACTTGTGATTTTCGATGGCCATTAACCTTTCATAGTATTGTGGATCCTAAGTCTTGACAAAGAATTTGTTCATTTGGTCTTCTTGTAGTGTCGGCCTGACTTTTGAAACTTCTACCTCCATCAAGTAGCATACTCATGGAAAGTTTTCGTTGGTTTCTTCTTGAGATTCTGCATGTAGAAGACATCTGGTGCACTCTCTATGTTAAACCTGAATCGATCCATGAAATTAAATGTCCATGCTTACCCACTGCTTAGGATTCTAACTGATATACCAAGATATGACATCTCCAGTGAGACTCCTCACGAACAGCTTCATGCGAATCATTTCATATTTTCCAACACCTACGAGCTTATTACAGTCTGTTCTCAGTTGTAATTTCAGGTCACCTATTCCGTCAAATATTTCAAACTTAGGAGGTTTGTAACTCTCTGGCAGTTCCACGTATGGCTGATTGATAGGTCCTCATAATTCACACATTCAATTCCATTGCCTCATTCGACACCCTGAAATCATCTCGTGAGCTTCTTGAGTTCTTCAGCCATGTTCTTAATGAGCAAATCCTTCTCGTCAAATTCTGGAGCGTACGATGTTGGTTGAGTAGAGTGAGGTAAGGTTTCCACATATATGGGATTGTTTTGGTGGGTGCCTATGGTTGGAGTGTAGTGGTGATCGTTAGTGGATTTTTGTGGATCAAGGATATGTTGCGGGATATGCTAGGGAGTATGGTAATTGGTTTGTGGGTACTGGGTAGGATGATGTTGGTGCTGAGGCGGAATGGGTATTGGTGGAGGATTAGGATTTTGGGGAGGAGTTATGTATTGATCGGGGTGCAGAAGGATTTTATGGACATTGGCTTGGTGTGTTTTGAGGACGTGCTGGGTATTGAGCATTTTGTTGGTTGACTTCTAGGGTGTTTAGGGCGAGGGAGAGGTTTCCCAAGTTGAAGACATGATCAAGTTCTCCTTGCAACTACAGTATTTTATATTCCAATCGTAGGACCAAATCATTATGGGCAGGAGTAATCCGACCGTCTGAAGTTTCAACATTCTCAGCATTTTCTTTTCGAATACCACTTATATCATCCACCTTATAATTTCCCTTGATTTTTAGATTACTTGGAGAAGGAGGTGGTGGAGGGCCTCTAGATTTTGTGTGATATGCTGACGATGCCAATATGTGCGAACCAACCTTAGGGGACGGGAATAATCAAAGTAAAGAAAAAAAAGGTAGACAAGTTAGTAAAGATTCTAACATTTGTAGGATTTAAACACATATTGTGGAAACGTAAATTTGCGTCCTAATTTGGGGAACCTCGTTGTGCCCGAGGTAGGCCTAGGGACAAGTATATTTAGACAACTTTAATGTTGATAAATGCCTTATTTCACTAATGTAATAAATAAGACGAACCTAAAAACGAAAACAAATTAGTTACTAATGGAATCTGCCCTATTACATTTGAATTACAAAATGACTCAAAATAGATAAACCTAATGTACTTGGTCCCAGAGGGGCTTTACCTATATTTGGCCCTCTTGGCTCCGTCAATCAGATTCCCCAGGTCGTGAATGTCCACCAACAGGTATGCCCTTGCTAGATGTCCTTTTTTGTTGCCTTATGCATTCTAACAATCTATGACCCTTTTCCTCATCTTCCCTTCCAGTTCCATTAGAGCCTGCTCCAAGTACTCCACCCTTTCCACCGACCTTGTAGCCATTTTTTCCACTCACCGATTGATTCCATTTCAAACTTGTGTTGCTCTAGATGCTTGGCTTAAGATTCAAGGACCATCCTGTGTAGCCTCTTATACTTCCCTTGTGCTTTATTTACTTCATCTATGACCATGTTTCCTTGAACAACACTTGGCTCGAATATTCTTTCTATGTTATCTTCTAACCATGATGGGTAGAAGTAAACATGACCGGCGTGATATCGATCAGGCTCGATGGTATCCTTTTCCACAATAACCTTCTGATGCCATATGTGTTGGGCCACACATTTGTATGGAACAACGTTATCCTAAAAATCGGCTCTGTAATGGCTCATTTTGGAGACTCGTGGTATAACTTGTTTTCTACTAGCTTGTCTCATAACCCATATAGGGACATCGAGATGTATTCCCCTTAACCCAATCAACACCAAATGCGGAACATCCCTGGAGCTGATGATGAATTCATCGGTAGGGAACCACTCGAACATCCAGCGAACCTGGTCCACGGTCAAATTGTTGAAAAACTGTGCCCATTCTATAGCATATGTGCAAATCTGTCTAGGATAAAGGGCATTCTTTTAGGATGGTGGAAAACGATGTGGTCGTTCCATTGTCTCTGCGGAAACTCTTGGCGGTACTGTCCCCTCTGAAGATGTTCTAACAACAAAATTTGTAGTAACAAGTTACAACCCTCAAAGTGTTTGAATCCCTTCTTGCAATGATCTATAGCCCGGTATATGTCTGCTACGACCATCGGGACAATAATATTGGTTTTCCCCTCAATTCCCTCCATTAAAGCTCTGGTTACCATGGCCAGCATAGTGTGAATTTTGTCTCCTTAGTTTGGGAACACTATCATACCCGGAAAGCAGATGATGAATACAAAAACCCTGCGATGAGTCCAACCTAGGGAAGTGATAGAGAATTCGTCATGAAAGATACTGTAAGATTTATTGTGTCTGGTATTGTTCATAGAGGAAGTCAAAGGGTATGTAAGACTTATTCAGGCACTCCAAGTCCTCATTCTTTCTCACTCCTATCATTTTTAGATACCCCTTGGTATTGCGGTTTTCTAGAACTAGTAAACCGGGTCTATCCTATGGTAATCCAGCGAACCCTCTGATTTCCTCCAAGAGAGGAGTCATTTTCATGTTACCATAATGGAATACACCTCTTTCTCCGTCCCAGAACATAGTAGCTACTTCGATCAACATGTTGTTTGGTTGGATGTCCAATAAAGAAGGTAAATTTCTATGAACCATTTTCACGTGATTTTTATCTATTAGCAAAAGATTGTCCCACCAGTCAAACAAAAACGATGGTATACTTCAGACCATGTAAAACCTGAGGAAATCGTGCCTCATTTTCTACAAAATAAACAGAGTTAGACCCTTTCCCCCACTGATTACCACTACTTACACATTAGCAATTAGCATACCGGCATTTATCGCTACAAATAATGCACATATGGTGATTGCATCCGTTGGGATTATGTAAATCTCGGGTGATTATAAAAAAGCTTTCTTAGGGGTTATTATGTGGACAACATATTAACCCCAGCTAGGTTTTACCATGATGCATGTATAGATGTCTGGTACCCTCAATTGGACAACTTCAGAGGGAAAGGCACGGAACCGTCGACTGCATTGCTAATCGACTAGTTTTACCGTAAATAGGCCTTTTGGAATTTAAAGGTTGATTTCAAGAAGAGCGCGATCACTCATCAAGTGCCACTATGGTATTAATACGAATGAGTGGAATATGATGTTAAGCATGGAGTTATGCAAAATAAAATAACATGTTGCCAAGTATTTGCATGATGAATAATAATAAAATATGGTGTTTAATAATTGTAAAGACATTTAAGAAAATAAAAACAAGGAGACAAGTCAGTTTCCACAGTAAAAGCGATAACACAGAGGAGGTAAGTCATAATGAATAAGTATAAGAAAATAAATCCACATAGCATGGGAAGGTATGTTCAATAATTAACGAAATAATAAAGACATTCTTAAAGACTAATTCACATACAAGTTTTTTATTGTAAGAGACTAAAGATATCCCCAGCTGAGTCGTCATGCTGTCGGGCCCCCTTTTTCTCGCGAAATCGGGTTTTGACATTTTTGTGACAACTCATTTCCTTTTGGGATGGGGTAATGGATTTGAAGAGTCGCCACCTAAAGGATTAAGGTGTGTTAGGTCACCTAAAACAGTTATCTAATATCACCAGTTTACATCACCATAGATCGTGTAAGGGCTCCAAATTACCTTGAGGGGTGTTTACCGTGAAAATGGTAACAACAATTAAATTTGTAAATGGGATTCTAAAAATACGTTATCTATTCCGAGCAAGTTTGTTACAACAGTTAGTGCCAAAGCTTGAGGTAAAACGACAAAAAATGATTTAAGCAACGTAGTAATCAAACTAGTAGGGGGATGTTGCCTGTGCGTAAGATCAGCTAGTAGACACCTCGGGGCTGAGGTTCGAGCCTATCTCGGGCTATCGACGGTAGTCAGGAAGGGGATAATATGCAATAATGTATCTAAGCAAGGCTCTATATTATCAATATTGAGCAAAGTAACGAAGAACAAACGAGAAAATGGTAAAGTGCTAAGGCGACCTCGAGGTCGATAAAGATAGACAATGTTTAGAAGAAAGAGAGAGAGATATTATTTCATTTATAGACAAGTGGAGAAACATCATTCCCTTACAAGGTAGGATGAGTCCCCTTTATATAGGAGAGGAACTCGGCTACAAGTACATGTGTATTAATGGAAAGAGTACGAAGATGGGACGGCTTGATGCAAGGCCTCATTGTAGGTTCTAGATAGGTCAGGCCTGTCAGATATAGCCAAGTTCCTAGGGGGCTTCCCCTTCTATTATGACTTCGGCCCCCGATTCCTCCGAATCGGACTTCGCGAGCCCTAAAACTGAAAACTGGATCGTGGCCTCCCGCCCTCGGGGTCTCGGGGCAAGCTTCCGAAAGGTCTTGACAGCAAATGATCAAGTCTTCTAATTTTTCCACGTATAGATAGTCTACGTGTTTTCCATATCGAAGTGATGGGAAATGATTCTAATTCTTAGCTCCTCGAGCTCTTTTCGGCGACTTCATATCGATGATGTGCATTGTGGATCAATCTTTTGTGATAGATGGTGTATCTCATGGATTCCTACTTGGTGTTCTGTTAGTTCCTCTCCACAAGGCCAAAAGGACTACCGTTGATTAATTTTTTCAAGGAAGCAGTAATCGCATCCGCCGGTCAATCCTCCAGAGCCTCGAAGACCATGTCATTTCTTTCCATATAAATGGGGGCATTTTGGCATTGTTTTTCCTATCTCAATACCTCTATTAGCATGCTTTCCTCTTCCTTGTCATCATCTTTTTTTTTGCCTTTGAACATGATGATGGAAGCTTTCGATTTCAAGGTTGTTTGGAGGAGTTCCTTCGAACTGCGTCGCGGACCCCTACCGGGGCCTTCCTTCGTTGAACATAAGCGGGCTGTCCAGTTAGTGTTGTGGTCATCAGTACACCGGCCCTTGCTACTATCGCGGTCCAAGGTGGTGATGCATTGGGGATCGGTCTCTCCTTCGTGTGGACGACTGTTCAGATTATGCACCTCTACTCAAAAGTGGGCTCGAATTATCCACCGCTGCTCACCTTCATACCCCGACATGACGTGGAATCGTACCCCGACTTGCACAGCTCGATGCTCGATGAAATGTATTTGAAGTAGCCGTGCAAGCAGGATTGTTCGGCCCTCTGTCTCTCCGAGGCACCCTTTGCCAAAGAAGGTCCTCGAGCTTCGGAGAGCTATTGCTTTATTTCATTCCTCCCTGCTCCTTGGTTTACTCCTTTTGGGATATTAGTGCGTAAGGTTGGGCAGAGCTTCCGACGGTGCTTCGGGAGACATCTTCTTTGAGGCCACTCGTTCGAGGAAGCCGACTTTCGGAGGTATGCACGTCGTGGTAGATCGTCGACCGTTCAAACCAGGACCGTATCTTCACTATATGTACCCTTCTTCTTCTTTACTTCCATGTAGAGACCTTTTGTGGGCTTTTGTAATTTATATGTAATGATCCTTCGGGGGCTTTGTAATCGCATGCCATGACCCCTCGGGGGCTATTGTACTTAAATCTTTCATAAACAAGAATTTATTTTGCTGACTTCTGCTTCCCTTACTTTGTTTTATGTTTGTATGCTCGTATACCCTTAGGGGCTCTTTGAATGCCTTGTTTTGTTTGTTGGTCATCGGAATTTGTCGTAAGAGCTTGTCCCGGTATTCAGATGATCGACACTGCTCTCCTCCGACCTTATTGTCGTATTTAAATTGATGGTGGACCGATCGAATAAGTTTGAGTTGTCGGTGCCTGCTAATTTGTCTGGAGATCGCACCTCGAATTCCACGGCCTTTGGGAACATTATCCCG
Organism: Nicotiana glauca; assembly: GCA_026770625.1. Taxonomy (NCBI): domain Eukaryota; kingdom Viridiplantae; phylum Streptophyta; class Magnoliopsida; order Solanales; family Solanaceae; genus Nicotiana; species Nicotiana glauca. The sequence goes on from MU720831.1 coordinate 15,731, forward strand.
AATGAAGGTCCTCTTTGGGTGCCCGGGGGGCCCTATTGATCTTGATGTAGATAATACTTTTAGAAAGTATAAGGTTGACTTCCATTAAGGAGTTTGCCTATGTTTGGGCGCCTCTTTGGGCCCTTATTGAGCTTCAGTGATCGGGGCTTCCGGGGTTTGCTCCTCTGGAGAGGGTATTACGAGCCCCGACGCTTGCCTTGCATCTGATATTAGCATTTTGGAGCTCATCGAGGCCCTATTTCTTTGGGACGGGGGCTCCCATTGCAAAATGCTGCCTTGAGCATGGAGATAATACATGTGGCCCCTTGAGTTTTGACCTTTGTTGGAGGATGTTTCCTGTATCGGGTATCAACGCGTCGGTTTGTATCGAGGTCGTTGGCTTCTCGAAACTTACCTCGAGCAGGCAAATCGCCGTTTCTTTTTGCATATAAGTGGGGCGGCTTCATCTTTTTGTGAGACTTCATTATTTTTGGGTAGCTGCACTTTTGTTTCTACATAGGGCTCCTTATCTCTTAAATTCCGAAAATTGTTGGTGCTCGTCCTTGATTTATTTTTTCAGTTTCACCATAGTCATGGCGACCACATCGGGACCGGCATGGAGAAGAGCGGTGAGTGATGTTCCTGGCGCTCGAGAACCGAAGTATTTCGCTCTGATATGTTGTTCTTGACAAGAGAGGGGGTAACGCTGCAGGCGCTTTCCCCAGATGAAGGCATCGCATACTCTACTTATATGTTATTGAGTGTGTACCTATACCCTTTTGCATTCGGTCCCCCGGATAGGGTCGTGCTTGACTTTTGTTTGAAGTATAGGGTTACCCTGGCGCAGATCCATCCATTGTTTTGGCGAACGATGCTGCCGATGAGATTCTTCGTGGAGAAAGTCGAGCTTGAGTTCACACTTGACCATCTCATTAGGCTATATCAGCCTTTTTATTACCGAGGACTGCTAACCCTGAGGGGTCGTTCGCCCATGCCCATCCTTGTTGACGATGAGAAGTGCGGAGAACGAGAATGGGCCAGTTGGTTTGTCTGAGTCCGGACGACCAATATTATTCCTGTGGAGTTTTTTCCATTTCTCGAAGGGTGGAATCATGCACGTGATTGAGGCGCTTTGACACTCTTTCAGATTTTGCTCATAGCGAAAATTAGCCAAATAACAACGTTATCTCCCTTGTTGCAGCAACTTTATGGACGCCGAGCAAAGTCCATGATTTGGCCGGATGGGATCGGAGGTTGGTGACCCATTTGTCTTGCGACGAATGTAGGTGGCGAGCTATGTCTCACATCAGGTGGGGAGAGGAACACCAAAGTACGTATGTATGTTGCTTTTCCCATCTTTGCATATACCCGAGGTAACATTTTCCCATCTCGTCTGTACTGGATTTGCCGTTTGCAGATATCGGGTGGTTCCTTAGGGCGAGGCAATGATTTTTCGGAGAGGATATGCAGTCGTCGGCCTCTGGGCCGAGGGATGATAGTGATAAGGGGGGCCGGAGCCCGCAATACAAAGGAGCCTTTGGCGGTGCTGGTTGGGCTCGTATCTTATAGAATGGGGCATCGCCTGAGTCTAGTGTTCATGGAGTGCCTGATTCTCGGCCAATGACACCTTTGAGCGAGCACGTCGTGCCCGGGGCCGGCTCTACCGGGGTCACAGGAGAAGGATCAATAGGAGCATGTTCTGATTAGGAGGAAATATGTCGTCTTCACTTTATGGTGAGTTTGTGCACAGTTCCCTTGTATCCCGCATCTTTCCCCTCTCATTGACACTTTTTTTGCGCATGCCTGCGATAGGCTTTAGTCCAAGCTGCTCCACCAAAGGGCCAAGTTTCAGAGAGTTCTCAATGCGGGAGAATCCCTTAGGCATCTTTGCAAGGAGAAGGAAGTTGAGCTGCAGCATTGACGATATGAGGCGTACCGAAGTTCAAACTATGAGATTTATTTGATGGAGCAGGTAATTTCTTGTAGTGCTTGCTCTGCTTTATTTTAAACTTAACGCTAATTTCCTCTGGCCGTATCAGTTGCAAAAAAAGTCGGTGGGCTTAGACTACCTTAAAGGCGATGCAAACTGCGTCAGGCCTCTTGTGAGGAGCTAAGAACTCAAGTGCAGACTCAAGCTCTAGAGGAGATGAGTGCCTCGGCTAATGTCCTTGCCTTCGAGGTCCAACTCAACTTGACCCGTGACAATGCCAAAGTTTAGTTGGATATGAGTGAGAGACTTGAGTCTGATCTCTCTAAGGTCAGGGTCGAGATAATCGATGCCCGGGCGGAAGCGGCATTAAGCCGAACCAGGGATGATCATGAGATGGCGATTTGTATAAAGGATGTTGTCGATGCCCAATCCGAGTTGAGGTGAGCCCTCGATCGTGAGAAGAGGATCGAGGAATATGTTTGTTGCCAATCCCGTAGAGAGGTATTCAAGGAGGTTAGTGCGAGGGGCTTCATTCTTTCAGAGGAATTGGCTCGAGCAAGGGCAGATGAGTGTGACGCTCGGTCACTTCTCCTGGACGTTGCGGAGGGCGATCTTGACAAGTTGTATCCCTTTGGCACAGAATATAGATTCCACCATTTTGTAGCTTTGTTTTCGGTGTGCCCATGGCATGTTTATAGGTGGAGAATGCTTTTTTGTATCTAATATAAGAAGAATTTTAAAGCTTTATTCCTTTTGTACCTTTTTTTTGTCATCGCTTTCGATCGTGTAGACTGGTTTTCGAACTAGTCCCCGAGTTGTGTTAAAGCTCGAGCTTCGATTGTCCTTCCGGCTCTTTCCCGCCATCATGGGCGGAGGGTGATGTCCCTTTGTGCTCCTGGGTCGAAATGACTTTGCGGGCGCGTGGCCTAGAGATTTGTCTTGGCTGACGATAGTATCATTTGGGTCATGCCTTTAGGCGTATTGCGGTTCAATTGTCCTCGGGTTCAAACTCCAAGTCGGGATCCGACTCAGGCTTAATATACCCTTGAACCCGCTCAGGATGTCGATAATGGTTTTTATTTCCTGCCCTTGGGCATTTTTTGCAATTTTCGGGTCTAGTCTACGAGTCATGTTGCGATTTGAGCTGTAATTGTCCCTTAATCTTTCTAGAGATTCTGATCGACAATAGTGGCATCGATTTCGCGCCCTTGGGCGTATGATAATTTTTGGGTCCAGTCTCAGATCGCGTTGCGACTCGAGCTTTAATCGACCCTCAAATCTTATTGAATTTTCGGCCAGCGATGGTGACCTTTTTTTCATTTGGTCGTTGAGACCTTTTAATATATGGCCCATAGGTTTGAATAGTGAACTATTTTGGATCCGATCTCTGAATCAGATTACGATTCAAGCTCTCTTTAATCCTCAAGTTGTCAATATTCAAGCTGGCGACAATGGCTCTTAGTTGCACGGTTGTAGAGACCTTTTACACTATATGGTCATAGAGACCTTTTAATATGAGGCCCAAAGGCTTGCTTAGCTGGCAACAATGGCTCTTACGTTGTTTTTGCTTCGGGGCTTCTTGTAGGCTTTGTTTCTGCTTGTTAAGGTCTTTCTGTATATTTTTGCCTGACCCATCGTCGGTTGTGAAAGAACCTAGATTTCAAGTTGTAGTCGGCAATGTTTTGAGTCCCTCGTAAGGTTCATAGCTCATATGTCGAGTAGATCGACGCTTTTACGATTTCGGAGCCGACGTGGTCGAGACTCATTTTTTGCCCGTTGAGGGAAGCCTATTTTGTTAACCAGTTCTTTTTGAAGTATATTCGGAGGATTTTTTAGCAGCAGTCGGGCGTCCCCGAGTTGTGTTATCTAGGTCGTGTCAGCCATTTTGACCGTAGTCATGTGCCTTTGGTCGTGGCCATTTTTTATCCCGAGTGGCAGCTACACCGAGACTACGCCCTTTAGGGATTCTTACAAATGCGATGTATAGCCTAAAATGCAAGATTTTTCATGCCTGTTGAGGTCTTACAGTTTGCCATACCTACAGAGCAGGGTCGAATTTGCCTCCGGGTGATGTATCCGTTGTTCCACAGAAGCGAGTCTTTTGCCGCATATGTGGCTGCGCAGAAGTAGAAATATACCGCAGAAGCGGAAGTTGAACAGGTCTACAAAAATTAGATCTCTCATACTCCTAGAAACGCCCAGGTATCCTCTGCATCTATTTCCCAGCCCTAACTCCCCCAAACTCTAACAAATCTCAAAAACCTCAATTGCTTGTGAAATCTCCTGCACAATACTCAGGTAATGTCCTATAAATCATCATCCACTTCACTTCTCTTTTCTTTCTCTCTCTCTTTTTCTTCATTGCCAGCAGCCCACATGTTGGCCCAAATTCAGTTGAAGTTTTGAAGAATGACAAATGAACTCAACGAAGGACTAGGTCCATCTTATGAGACACAGTGGTTATGGCCTATGCACATGAGATACACGTGAAGAAGATAAGCCTTTGGGATCAAGCAACAATGTCTTTTGAATATCTTATGAATTGATCAAAATGATTGCATATGGGATAAGGAGATGAAGTCTCCTTATGAGAAGAGAACACATCCGGATAAGGGTTGGAGTTTGGATTGTTCTAGGACTCAAATTGAATAGAGGATCAGCAATTTGAGTTTTAACCAAATTCTGATTACTAACTCTATGAATAATAATGATTGTTCTCTTTTACAGGTATGCACAAATACGTAGAAGTTAAGCAAAATTGAGAGCAAAATAGCAAGACAATTTTGCAAGCAATTTATGTGAGATTAAGTGTGCACTCCTACAGCTACTTGAATGAGATAGAAGAACCAGTTCCATTGTGTTTATTCTTATTCTAGTTCAATTGTAGAAGGTGGTTTAATATTGTACCTTTCCATCTTTCATAGAATAAATTGTATTAGGTACTTTGAGTATTCAAGTTAGAGTTAACTTGAAGGTGTCGCAACAGTTGAGGTTGTGTGCCACACTGGGATTAGAGTTTAATCCTTAGGTTTACAAGAGTTTGTAAATGTTGTTTTTGGCTCAGTGATTTTAGTGGATGTTTGGGAAACTCTTACTGAGTAGTAGGTCATGATTTTTTCACCTTTTGATTCAGGTGTTTTCCACGTAAAAATCTTTGTGTTATTTACTTTATGCACTCTAAATTCCCCAAACAGTTATAGTAAGTACATCTAGAAGAACTAGGTTCTTCTAGTACGA
>MU720832.1:4630-38784 GCA_026770625.1 Nicotiana glauca
GATGATTTGGAGTCTTTGTTAAATATTAGTTGATTGAGTATATCTGTTTTTTTACTAAATATGTTAATTAGTGATTATGAGCATAGTTATTTGAAGTCGTGTATTGTAGTATCGTTTAATTCAATTACTAAAAAAGGTTTTGGTTCATAGAAGTGATTGTTGGTGGGGTTGAAGATCCAAGTTCTATTTCTTTCTCTTTCCAATCTTGTGATGATTAAACTTGGGTTAAATTTGTTTTAATGCCTAAAGTGAATTTTAGATATTGGGACCATTGCCTTTAAATTTGTGTGGATGTGGAAGGCTTGAATTCTTTGTGCCGTAAATTTGTTATGCTTTTCATAAAATAATGTTGTGATTCATGTGGAATTCTTTAGACATTAAATATGGACATAGTAACACGTTTCTTGTTTAATTTTCACTACTTCTTCTTGAAATATTTTTTTTTCTTTCATTGAAACTTTAAGGATTATCATCAATTATATAATGTGCATTTGATTATCAGTTAGTTAAAGTACATTCTTTCTTGGCTAGTTGATTTTCTTTTTGTCGTCCTTCGCTAATTAGTCCATAAAATGTTGGATACTGCAAATGCAAGTCCAAAACCGGAGTTGTCAAGAATGTTGGTTACTCTAAATTTTCTGGACCATTATTACTAATTCTAGAATTTTTAGGTATATATAGTCAAAAGGGAGCAAGCTATTCTCATACAGACTTCTTGAATTTTTAGTAGTTCAACTGTTTGTAATGCCGCAACCTGTCATTATAATGATAATGCAATATGTTTTAAACGTGTAATTTTGGTCTTAGTTAAGAGTAGGCTTAGGCCGTTAATAATCATGAACCATCGTAGTTTGCTTTAGGCTCGAGTTAGGCTAGAATCGTGATTATGTATACGTTCGCGTAACATAATTACAAATTTAATTCTAAAAAGACTCAAGGTATGCGTTCGCGCAACCTCAACCAAAATTTTCTTAATAAAATAAGCAAAGCGTTATTAATTGTGGACACATTCGCGTGACATGATTTTTGACGCGCGAAAAGAAAAGAGTACACGTACGCGTAACTTAATTCTTTAATTACGAATAATTCAAGTGATTAAAAGCGGGTAAAAAGATAAATGCACATAGGTCCTAAAAATGAGTAGTTAAACAATTTAAGCCAAATAATAATCACTAAGCGACCGTGCTAGAACCACGGAACCCGGGAATGCCTAACACCTTCTCCCGGGTTAACAGAATTCCTTATCTAGAATTTCTGGTTCGCAGACTCTTTAAAATAAAACTTCCTTGATTTGGGATTTAAAATAAACCGGTGACTTGGAACACCGTAATTTATTCCAAGTGGCGATTCTGAAATAAACAAATAATCCCATATCGAATAATGTCACTTTAATTGGAAAAATTCCCTTATACACTATACCTTTTACGGGTTGTAGTAGTAAAAAGGAGGTGTGACAGTGTTATTCAATAATTACCTAAATATGCACTCTCTCCCGAGTTATGCACACTAAATAGGCATTGCTAATTGAGGATCCTGTTAATTAACTATAATAAACACGTAATTGAACTAATAGAGATTAACCGGCAAACTATATGAACATAATCAAGAAGTTCATCCTTCAATAGGTCCCATCAAAACCTTAGACTAAAGTATTTAGCTACTCATAACAATTTGAAGATAAAATAAGAAAATATTCTTCGTGTAAAATTGCAAGAAAAAGAAGAAATAAAGAACTATGATGTTTGGGTGATCTCTCACACTTGTGTTTCTTGCCCAAAATACTCTCTAAAGCAAATCTGACCTAATATGGCCGATATCCTACTTTTTATAAGGGTTTTACACCAATTTTCCTGACTTGACAATCCTGCCCCTACCTAGTTCACGTTCTGCCGCGGTTCCACCGCGGTTACGCCGGGACCGCGGCAAAAAGGGGTCTCTGAATCTTCATATCTACTCTGCCGCGGTCCTACCGCAGTTACGGTCTGACCCCGGCAGGTCAACTTCAGCCTTCCTTTGACTTTTCACTTGGTGCATTTCTTGGGCATTGTTTGATTGGCCTCCTTTTCTCCGTAATTAATTCCAAACTTGCTCCATTGACTTCTTTCATTAGATATAGGCTGCAAAGCATGAGAAGCACTAATTAGAGCATTTGGTTACCACTTTTTACAAAAAAGCTATACGAAAATGTTGTTCTATAGGGTCTAATTATAGTCTAATTTACCTTTTATCAACACCCCACACTTTAATCTTTGTTCGTCCTCGAGCAAACAGAACCACACTTTTAGGCCTAATTATTAGATGCAGTACCTTTTTTTATGTCACACCTGCTATTATGAAAGAACAACCTAAGCAGTGCAACAGCCATACCTCAGATAAAGACTCTAACGCCATGCCACACTCATGCTTACTCTATGTACTCTAACAGAAGTGAATACTTGCTTTTTCTTCCTGAGTTAAATGCCCTCACATCACATTTTTAAGAGAAGTTCCACACACATGACATCAAATAACAAGAAACTGTAGATAGAAAGAATTCACTCACTCTCAGCAAAGAACATTAATATGCCACACAGATACACCATAAGCTTTCCCTTAGTGTAAATACTCTATTAATCGAGTTGCTCAGTTTAAGATCAATATATAGGTCTTCATATGGTTGTAATGTAGGCTACGGGACGAGTAGGATATATTTAGATATGAGTGACAACACCTCCCTAAGCACTTTAATACATACATTTTATCAATTAAACCTCCTCCTTATGTCACCCCAAAAATTCCACCTTCACATCAATGTAACTACCCCATTCTTCTTTAAGCACAATTGCCTCAAGAGCCACCACTTTTTGAAGTATTATTAGATATACATATATACTTTTTTTTCAAGTGGCTCTCCCTTCTTTCAAAACAGTACACCTTTCTCCTTATTCAACTAGTTCCACTCAAAAGCCCAAACCGACCATCCCACACTTTAACTTTTACAAGGTTCATAACAATTCAAGTGCTCATGAGGGGTGAAAAGGTTCAAATAGATTGTTAATTTAAACAAATGGGTAAGACTTGTAATGTGGTTGCCAAAGAAAAAAGGATTATAGGCTCAAAGGGGTTAACTATGATAATATGTACAGGTGGATTCATTATTATATAGGCTACACAAGGAAATGCCTAAATCATCTCTAAGACCAAACAACTACTATTTCACGTTGCACACATACGGCGCAAGTTCTAGATATCACATGTAAGCACAAAATACGTGTCTAACCTCACACATGCTTGGCATGTAACTCATTCCAAATTAGTTTGTCAACACATTCACAAGAGCATTCAAATAAAACAAGGCGTGCAAAATTAAGGCATAGATTAAGAGTCTGCACATGAGCCTAGACGTCGCACCCTCAAGTTCGTTTCAAGTTGCAGGTATGAACACCACAGGATGAATTCTTTCCCAACCCTTATTAGTCCACAAGAGTCCTAAAATCTATTAAAGAAAAATCTACCTAACCCGGTTCAAGAAAAACCCTTGGAAAAGAACTGCGCTCAAAAGAAAAACCAAGGGAGAATTACTACACTACCTAAAAAGAAAATAAAAAATCTTTTTAGCTTTTTGATTAGACTACTTCCCTCAAGAATACTGTCTAGGTGGTCCGTCATCAGGAAGAGTCTCCTAACTTTTTTTGTTTTTTTAAATTTTTTATCCGACTTTAACCCTCAAGAAACCCGTCGACAAGTGTCCGTCGTTGGGCCAAGTCGGTGACATATATACAACAACACATACAACAACACATCTATACACATACCCAAGTCTCCCACCCCACACAAAAAAAATATGGCATGTCCCCATGTCATAAATCAATTAAGGAGCATAAGGGTAAGAGGACTTCCCTGGTCATCAGTCGGAGTCTAAGACGGTGTTGGGATCCACGTGACAGGCCCTCCCTAAAGCACGGTACCAAGCCATCACCCGGCTCTCAGACCTAGCCTGCCGTCTAGACATGGCATCCAAACGAACATGCAGGCTCTCTACGGAGTTGCGTATTTCCTCCACATATTCCTCCATAGAAGGCAACAAAGGTCGGCTTGAGTATGATCTAGGGTAATCCGCCCCGGTTCGGGGTTGCCTTGAGGATCCAACCGCATCATAAGACCTCGTGGGTGGTTCCATAGTTGCTAGGGCATCATCATCATCCAGGTCAATGTGTGTGGGTGCATCTATGCCCACTTTGATCTTTGATTCTTTAAAAGTTGCTTTTGGGGGCAGAGTGCCATCCATAGGATTGACTGGGACATTAGCCATCAAACACAATCTAGTCACCAGTGAGGGGAAGTAAAACCCCTTAGTCATCAGTGGCGACTGGAGCATCATTTGATCTCCAATGATCTTAGCAATATAGACATCCTTCCTGGTCATAAAGCACCAAACCAACAAAGCCCGCAAGCTGTTCACATCTGTTGTGTTGCTTGTGGGCAACAGTCTGCTGCAAATCATAGTGAACCAACACTTAGCGTCCCATATGAATGACTTGGAATGCAGGGTCATGTTCTTCTGAATCCAAATTGGCCTTCCCCCCAAGCATAAGGAGTCAGTCAGAGTGCCCCAGTCTACCCCTGGAGAATTGTGGTAATAATCAATGTCACCAGTGAATGGGGGCAACAACAAGACCTGGCAAATTTTCTGGACTAAGGCATCTACAACTTTGCCCCGCACCACCACCGAATGGAACATATGTTCCGGGGAGTTCACGTAGAACTCCCGGACTATCATTGGATTTGCCGTGTCAGGTTCATCGAATAAGTACTCCATCCCCCTCCGGCGAATTTCTTCGTACATATCCGGCTTTTCAGCACAGAGGGCGGCCATGTCAATACCAATTTCTGGGACAAAGTTCTTAGTTGCTTTCGCATGAAACCTGTCTTGGGCCTCCTCAGACGTGAATTGGGTGGCATCATAAGTGGGCACGTCGGAAGTACTTTCCGAGTTTCTTCGCTTCTTACGTTCCATTATACCTGCAATCAGTCCATTAAAACAATCAGGGCCAGCCAAATATATGCCATTCGGATAGATACTCAGACTTCTCCACCCGCTGACATCAAACGATTACCCAAAGTGGACAACATCCATTATAATGCCCACACCACTCATCAACATCATAATTTCGCCCTATAACACCCCCACCACGAGCTTCCATCAATACTTACAATACATGGTACCACCACCCATCCCACACACAAATTGTCAACTAGAATTTCACCCCACACTTATACAAAATAACCCCACACACCAACTATAACACCAACTTGGAGTCTAAAACCCCATTGCAACCAAAAATCAAGCATTATCTACAGAAATCACAACATAATACAAAATACATACAATATTAGGAAAAGTAGAATAACTTACTTGAGTATTAGTGCGGAGTCTTGAAAAAGAAAAAGAAAATACAAAAAAATTAGGGGGTGGTGGCAGGTAGGGGGTGGGGCATTTATGTGGCGGGAGGGGGGTTATGGGTGGGTAGGGTTTTGGTTTGTGGGAAGAAGAAGAAAGATTAAGGGGGTTTTTGGGTTATGGGAAGAAAGAGTTGGTTATGGTGAGAAGCAAAAGAAAGAGGAAGGAAAGATGGAGAAGAAGAAGAGAGGATTTGGGATGAAGAAGAAGAAAAATAGGAGAGAATTTGAAGATAAGATAGAGAGAAAAGAAGAAAAAGGGTGGATTTCTGTGGTTGAGTAAGGGAGGGGGTTGTGAGTAGGTTAGGGTAATTAGGGGGGAGAAAATAAAAATAAAAATTCTGCTGCACATACCTGGGCTCGTTTTTGGCCCACCGCGGTCCTGCCACAGTTACGCCATGACCACGGTGGGAAATCTTCAGAGAGGGTATTCCAACGCGGTCCTACTGCGGTTACTCTACGACCGCGGTGGGAAATCTTCAGAGAGGGTATTCCACCACGGTCTTACCACAGTTATGCCGCGATCGCGGTGGACCCGGTACTATTTGCCTATTGCTTGGTTTTTGTTGATTGTTATGTCCCTTAGGCACCATTTTTACCTATTTTAAGGCCTACCTTACCCATAGTATGTCCAGGTTCGTGATGCAATGACCTCCGCACTAACCTGCATATATAAAACATGTTAGAAATGCTCTATCGTGGGTTGCCTCCCATGAAGCGCCTGATTTAACGTCGCGACACGACGTAACACGAGCGCAAGATTCACTCAACCTCTCTGTCGTTGTTTTTATTTTTTTTATTTTTTATGATATTACAAATTACATTTAAAACACAATCGTGGGTTGCCTCCCACGCAGCGCCTGATTTAACGTCGCGGCACGACTCAAGTGAGCGCATTTAAGGATTGCTCGACCTCTGAGGTTCAGTTAGGTGGATCTCAGACCCTTCCCTTGGTTCATTCATGCCCACATATAATTTTAATCTCTGCCCATTGACTCTAAATGTACGAGAGGCTTTCTCAGCGGAGATCTCTACAACACCTGAAGGGAATACTTTAACCACTCCAAATGGTCCAGACCATCTTGACTTAACTTTACCAGGGAACAACCGCAATCTTGAGTTATAGAGTAGTACCATGTCCCCGGGTTTGAAATGTCGCTCAATAATGTTCTGGTCATGTAACCTCTTCATTCTTTCCATGTACAATCTTGTGCTCTCAAAAGCAAGATGTCTGAACTCGTCAAGCTCATGCAACTCAGTGATTCTATTTGTGCCTGCAGCTTCAATGTCTAAGTTCAACTGCTTCAATTCCCACCATGTTTTATGTTCAAGTTCAACTGGCAAGTGACAGGCATTTACAAACACCAACTTATACGGTGACATACCAATTGGTTTTTTAAACGCGGTCCTGTAGGCCTAGAGTGCATCATGTAGCTTCCTCACCCAATCAGTTCTTGTGGCGTTCAAAGTCTTGATCAACACACTCTTGATTTCTCTATTGGACACGTCCACCTGCCCACTAGTTTGCGGGTGATAAAGAGTAGCCACCTTGTGGCGCACGTCATATTTAGCAAGCAACTTTTTGAAGGCTCGATTACAAAAGTGAGTGCCTCCGTTGCTGATAATCTCTCGTGGTGTCCCAAATCGGGTGAATATGTTCTTCTTCAGGAATCCCACCACTACTCTTGCATCATTAGTGGGTAACGCAGTAGCTTCTACCCACTTGGACATGTAGTCCACAACAACCAATATGTATTTATTGCCAAATGAGCTTACGAAGGGGCCCATGAAGTCTATCCCCTAGACATCAAACACTTCCACCTCTTGAATCGGGTTCATGAGCATCTCGTGGCGACGGGAAATGTTCCCCGTCCGCTGACATTCATTGCAGCCCTTTAACCATAGGTGCGCGTATCTAAACTTTGTTGGCCAAAAGAATCCGGCCTCAAGCACTTTCGCAACTATCCTGACCCCTCCAAGATATCCTCCATATGCTGATGCGTGACAAGCCTGCAAAACAGAAGATTGTTCTATCTCGGGGACACACCTCCGGATCATATTGTAAACACATATTCTAAACAAATAAGGCTCATCCCAATAATACATGCGGATACAACGATAAAATTTCTTTTTTTTGGAAGATGAGAGGTCATGAGGAACTATACCACTGGCCAGGTAATTAGCAAAGTTAGCGTACCATGGCACTTCCTCAAGATTAGTAGCGAGCAACTGCTCATCTGGAAAGGTTTCCAGGATTTCTTCGACCTCGATTGCTTTTTGAGCTCTTTCAAGTCATGATAGATGATCAGCGACTTGATTTTCTGTGTCCTTACGGTCATGAATTTCGAGGTCGAATTCTTGCAACAACAGCACCCAATGAATCAGGCGCGGCTTATACTCCTTTTTCTCAATTAGATACCTGAGAGCTGCGTGGTCAGTGTATACAATTACCTTGGAACCAATCAGATATGATCGGAACTTATCGAAAGCAAACACCACGGCCAACATCTCTTTCTCAGTCATAGTGTAATTCAGCTGGGCTCCACTCAGCGTTCTGCTAGCATAGTATATTGGATGCATCAGCTTGTCTTTTTGCTATCCCAGCACTGCCCCCACTGCATAGTCACTAGCGTCACACATGAGTTCGAATGGTTGCTCCCAATCGGGGGCAACTATGATAGGTACTGAGACTAGCCTCTTTTTTAGCTCCTCAAATGCTACCCTGCAATCATCAGAAAACAAGAAAGGGTGATCTTTTTCTAACAATTTACAGAGAAGGTTGGCGATCTTTGAGAAGTCCTTTAAGAATCGCCGATAGAAGCCGGCATGCCCGAGGAAGCTTCTAATTGCCTTGATCGAAGTTGGAGGAGGTAGCTTTGTTATCACATCTACCTTGGCACGATCTACCTCAATTCAATTGCTTGACACCCGGTGCCCCAAGACTATGCCCTCTTGTACCATAAAATGGCACTTTTCCCAATTCAGAACCAGATTAGTCTCGATACACCGCTTAAGCACACGAGTCAGATTTATCAGGCACTCATCAAATGAGTTCCCCACCACTGAGAAGGCATCCATGAACACCTCCATTATATCCTCTACTATGTCAGTGAATATGGCTATCATGCACTGTTGGAATGTGGCGGGTGCATTGCATAGGCCAAAGGGCATCCTCCAAAAGGCATAAATGCCATACGGGCAAGTGAAAGAGGTCTTCTCTCTGTCCTCCGGTGTAATAGAGATCTGATTGTACCCGAAGTATCCATCCAAAAAATAGAAATGTGACCTCCCTGCCAATCTGTCTAACATCTGATCAATGAAGGGAAGTAGGAAGTGGTCTTTCCGGGTGGCTAGATTTAACTTTCGATAGTCCATGCATATTCTCCAGCCCGTGACGGTTCTTGTAGATATCAATTCATTCTTATCATTCTTGACTACCGTCATGCCACCCTTTTTAGGAAAAACTGGGCTAACCCAGCTACTGTCAGAGATTGGGAAAATGATTCCTGTATCTAACCACTTGATTACTTTTTTCTTCACCACTTCCTTCATATTGGGGTTCAGCCTTCTTTGGTGTTCCCTGGAAGGTTTGTGTCCCTCTTCCAGTAAAATTTTGTGCATACAGTAGGCGGGGTTGATCCCCTTTATGTCTGCCATGGTCCACCCAATGGCAGTCTTGCATTCCTTTAGTACCAGCAATAGTTGTTGAGCCTGCACATCTAACAAAATAGATGAGATAATAATAGGTAATGTGGAGTTAGGTCCAAGAAATTCATACCTGAGATGGGCGGGCAATGACTTTAGTTCCAGCTTTGGTGGTTCTTCGATGGATGGCTTGGCTGAAGGAGTTTCTCGATTTTCCAAGTGCAAGGGCTCAAACTCTAGGGGTCTATCCCAGAACCCTCTACCCTCCAACGCCAACACCCATTCCGCCAGATTCTCTCCATTTACCTCATACAAATTTATTAGACATGCAGCAAGGTGGTCCTCAATAGTCAGCCTTTCATCATCAGTCTTTACAATCACATCCACGACTTCAATTAGAGAGCAATTGGCGAATTCACTTGGTCGCCTCATAGATTTATGCACATTAAAGTTATTTCTTCATCGTTTATTCTCATCTTGAGCTCCCCAGTCTCACAATCAATTAGAGCTCTCCCCGTGGCCAGGAACAGTCTTCCCAAAATTATGAGAATCTCTTCATCTACCTTACAGTCTAGGATCACAAAGTCTGCAGGGAACACAAATTTCCCTACCTGAATCAGCACATTGTCTAGAATTCCAAAGGGTCGTTTCACAGTCCTGTAGGCTAGCTGCAACAACATAGAGGTGGGTCTAGCTCTTCCAATGCCCAACCTCTTATAAATTGCTAGGGGCATAAGATTGATGTTGGCCCCTAGATCACATAGTGCCTTAGCAAAAGAAAAATTATCAATAGTGCATGGGATTGTAAAGCTCCCTGGATCAGATAGCTTTTCCGCAATTGGTCTAGTCACCACTGCACTACAGGTCTGAGTAAGAGTAACTGTGGCCAAGTCTTGAAAATCGAACTTTCGGGACATCAAGTCCTTCATCATTTTCGCATACCCAGGCACGTCCTTCATATCTTCAATCAATGGTATATTTACCTGGATTTGCTTCAGCATGTCAAAGAACTTCTTGTACTGCTCCTCCTTTTTGTACTTAGCCAACCTCTGGGAGAAGGGTGCCGGTGGTATCTTCTTCCCAATCACTTGGGACTGATCTTTCTCAGCTACTACATCAACCACTGGCTCCTGGACAGTGTCAGCTTCTGTCTCGGTCTCATTTTGAATGCTATTGTCTTCTTGAGCAGGCTAGACTGTCACCTCTGTCAGTTTCGTTGATTCATCCAGCTCGATGGGCATTGGTATGAGTGTCTCAGCCTGTCTAGCTTCTTGAGCCCTTTCTTGCTCTTCATCCAAATCTCTGCCATTACATAGACTCACCGCCATCAGCTGCTTCGGTCCCTGATCTTTTGGATTTATCTGAGTGTATGCAGGTAGTGTCCCATGAGGACGATTGTTCAGAATTGAAATCTGGCCCACCTGTACCTCAATATTTTTGATTTCTGCATCATGTGCCTCGACTCTCTCATTAATTTTTGCATTAGGCCCAATAACCTGTTACATCATTGCTTCAAGTCTAGCAAATCCATCTTCTTGCCTTCCACCATGCTGCTGCTGAGGTGGGTGCTACCCCTGCTGCTGATTCTGATTATTATATTCTTGTGGTCGTGGGTAAGGTGCCATATTGTTGGGGGGTCTCATACCTCCCATGTTCCCGATTTTGAACTGTGGCTGTGCTGGCCTGTACTGCTGATTTTGTTGACCCCAGTTTTGACCACCCTGTCTCTGGCCACCATAATTAAACACATAGTTCATGACTTCGGGGTAGTGATGATGATCTTGTTTTGCATTCCACTGATTACCAACTGGCTGACTAATGCAAGATGCGCACAAACCCCCATTGGTAGTATCAACAATATGTACCTGCTGTTTCTACCCTGACTCTTCCACCTTTTTGGTGAGTATGCTCATCTGTGTCAACAATGTGGCCATATTTTCAGCCATAGAATTGGATGGATCTAAAGACACTGAGTACACCATTGGAGTGATGAGTGCACCTCTGGTTACCCATCCTGAATTCTATGCCATCTTGTCAAGCAGACTCTGACCCTCTCTCTATGTTTTGCTCAAGAATGCCCCACCAGCTGAAGCATCGACAATGTTCTTTACGCTATCTGACAATCCCATATAGAACCGCTATCCCAACATTAGATCTGGAATACCATGGTGTGGACATATGACCAACATCCCTTTAAAACGCTCCCAGGTTTCATGCAAAGTCTCCATCGGTTTCTGTTTAAAGTTCAAAATCTCATCAATTTATTGCGCAGTTTTATTGGGTGGATGGAACTTGTTGTGAAATTGCTTGACTAGTTCATCCCACATTGCTATAGAATTTATGGGGAGTGAATTCAGCAAAGTCTGGGCAGCTCCTATCACTGAGAATGGAAACAATATCAGTTTGATTGCTTCCGGAGTTACATTGGATTGCCTTTGGGTTTTGCAGATAGACAAGAAATTCTGTAAGTGCTGCTGAGGATCTTCAACTTGTGACCCGAAAATAGTCCCTTATTCTGCAACAAGTGCAGCATGTTATTCATGATTTGGAATGACTCAACCTGTATCTGCAGGACTACTATTGCTGTGGATAGATTCTCAGCTGTGGGTTGTGCCCAGTCATAAAGAGCAGCCTCTGGCGCTGGCACTATTGGTGCTACTGGGTTTTCCTGGTTATTTCCCATGATTATTTCGAATTGTGCAGTTGTTGGTTGTTGTTTGTTTTGTCGGTTGGACCGATTCAAAGCTCTAAAAAATTTCTCGGGATCTGATAATGCTTATAATACTTCACTAGATCTCGATGAGTTTCTAGGCATGCACCTATGTAACCAAGTCAACAAACGTTAAAATTTCAATGTAAAATTGGGTGTAGAGAAAACTGACTACACTAAGAATTTTTGTTTTTCTTTCAATTGTAATTGAGTTAATTTCCCGGCAACGGCGCTAAAATTTGATCAGGCCCAACTATACATTCTAAAATAGACAATGCGATCGTTGCAAATATAATCCAGTTTACAAGTCAAGAGTCGAATCCTACAGAGAATTAACCTATCAATTACCTTTGTCGGAATCACTAAATCCTTTACAATCAATTTCCCAAACTTTTGTAACAATATTGGATGGTATTTCTTCTAACTAAGATTTGAAAGTAAATAACTAACAGCTGTAAACTAAATATTCTTGGGTTGAAAACAATAATGAGGAGGTTCTAAGGTAATGATTTCCCCTATTGATGGAATCCCTTTCGGGTATGTTTCATATAGATTTACCAAAATATCTTTATCAATCATGAGCACTCTTATTACCGTAAATCTCTCCCGAGTAATTGCGATAATTTACTAGACGCACTCTCCCGAGCTACGCTAGCTGACTTTGTTTATTACAGCTCACTTTAGATCATACCCAAGGCTTCGTTATCCCTAATCCTGACTTTAAACCCACAATTATAGATCACTCTTATACTTTGGGAGTGGTGTTGTTCAATAATTACCTAAATATATACTCTCTCCCGAGTTATGCACACTAAATAGGCACAGCTAATTGAGGATCCTGTCAATTAACTACAATAAACACTTAATTGAACAAATAGAGATTAACCGGCAAACTATATGAACATAATCAAGAAGTTCATCCTTCAATAGGTCCTATCAAAATCTTAGACTAAAGTATTTAGCTACTCATAACAACTTGAAGATAAAATAAGAAAAATATTCTTCATGTAAAATTGCAAAAAAAAAAAGAAATAAAGAACTATGATGTTTGGGTGATCTCTCACACTTGTGTTTCATGCCCAAAATACTCTCTAAAACAAATCTGACCTAATATGGCCGAAATCCTACTTTTTATAAGGGTTTTACACCAATTTTCCCGACTTGACAATCCTGCCTCTGGCTAGTTCGCGTTCTGCCGCGGTTCCACCGCGGTTACGCCGGGATCGCGGCAAAAAGAGGTCTCTGAATCTTCATCTCTACTCTGCCGCAGTCCTACTACGGTTACGGTCTGACCACGTCAGGCCAACTTCAGCCTTCCTTTGACTTTTCACTTGGTGCATTTCTTGGGCATTGTTTGATTGGCCTCCTTTTCTCCGTAATTGATCCCAAATTTGCTCCATTGACTTCTTTCATTGGATATAGCCTGCAAAGCATGAAAATCACTAATCAGAGCATTTGGTTATCACTTTTTATAACAAAGCTATACAAAAATGTGGTTCTATATGATCTTATTATAGTCTAAATCACCTATTATCAACAGTCCCTTCATTTTTAAATGGTACGTAGAGAATTACGTTCATGTCACCATTAATGATTAAATAATTACTTAGTGGAGGCAACCAGGCAGGGAAGGTAATGAAGTGGAGAACATTTAATAGGATTGGAATGCTCACTTAAATACTTAGACTGAGATATGAGCATTAACTACAACTTAATTAAAGCCATGTTTTGTTAAGTTTGATTAAATGTCCAGTTGAATAACATCCTGTTCACTAATTAGAATGATTGTTTAAATATAATATTCCTGAAAACAGTTACAAAATGATGACTATAAGAACCACACAGTCAAAAAAGACCGTTACAGCAACTTGGGAATTATTACATGCATCCACTTGTTGAAATTTTAGGCTTCCAAAATGGATTACATTTCCTGAATTTTGCAACCGGCCCCGGGCATTAATGCCATTTTATCATGGAGTCCGAATTAAAGTGTGGCTTTTTTAGACTCAAAGCACAACAATTAAGTGAAAAAAGTAACATGTGACCATTTTATGTGTAGCGCATGGATGGCATGTGCTATACCTTAACAACACGTTTGTCAGTTAAAATATAGCTCATGCTATCCATGCACTATACATCTTAATTGATTGACCCACAATAATTGGTGGCTATAGTGTGTTTAATTAATGCGTTATACCCTCCAATTATTGTAACCTCGCATAATTTTCTTGCTTATTTAAGAAGTTTCATTCTTTCTTCAAAAATTCAGTCTTCTGCATTCTTTTTATTTTCCTTTATTCATTTTGTAATATTTATTTACTTAACATTTTCTGTATTTTGCCATAATGTCTGAAGAGCGAAAAATTAGAGTTGCGTTATATTGATGGGGTGAGTTTGTCTTGGAGAATAACTCAGTACACTCACTACAAAAAAATAACATATTTGTGACCGTCAAATCAATCGCAAATCGGTCGAAAATTGTGCTTTTTCGACCGATTTGCGACTGAAACGTGTCGGTCAGAAAATGCATCGTCGCAATATATCTGTGACGGATTCAGATGCAAACTGGAAAATGCCAGGACATTTAAAATTAAGCGATTTGCGACTGAATCAGTCACAAATGTAGAGACCGAATCAGTCACAAATGTAGAGACGATTCCGTCGCAACTATTAATAAAAAATTATTAGAAATATTCATTTGCGACTGAATCAGTCGAAAATTTGGATAATTCCTGGTGAAGTATGTGTCAGATTCAGTCATAAATCTTAGTATTTTTAAGCAGAAAACCCGTTGTATTTCTAATTATACCACTTGCCAAATAAAACAGCCAAACAAACACCTAACAATTAACAAAACCTAATATAGCAATCCAAAATTCAATATCTACTACAAATAGATATAAACAACTTTGAAAAACATAAAGTATACATAATAAATATAACAATATAAACATTAAAAATAAATTTATTATACAAGAATTTTAAACAAGAGTTTATATAAACAAGTATTAAACAAGAATTGATGTAAACAATAAAAACAGCTAACTAATCTAAACAAATAACTTTTTAATATCACTACATACATATTATATTGCAAAAAAAAATTTAAAAAATAAACCAACAGATCTGCTGCCGAACTATCACCGGAGGGGAGATGAGACGTCGAATTCCCGCACCAAAAATGAGTTAAACAACTTAAGAACAAAATAATTGGGGGAGAGTGGACAAGGGGCGGCTGAACGGGGGATATGAAGAGGGTGAGGGAGAGAGGGAGTGAAATAGAGGGAAAACATACCTAATATGGTTAGATTAGAGGATAAAATTGACAAATAGACTGGGTTGGGGGCAGAAGAGGAGAGGGGAGAAGAGGGGAAAAAGTTGGAGAAGAAAGAAGAATGAAGAAAAAACGGGTTAGGGTGTATTAAAAAAAAAATTAGTGACCAAACCAGTCGCAACTGCTGTTGAAATTTGAAATTTGAAATTTGAATTTTCAAACTGCGATTGATTCGGTAGCAACTGCTGTTGACCAGTCAAATCTCATTTTAATTGCGTATTCTGACCACATCGATCGCAACCTTTAATTTAATTTTATTTTAAATTTTAATATTTACGACTGATTCAGGCACAAACCGTTAAAAAAAATTTGCGATATCTTCCGCGCAATTGAGCGACCAAAGCAGTCGCAATTTTGAGCCAAAAATTTAAAAAAATATAACAAATATTATTTTTGAAAATTCCGACCGAATCAGTCACAAATTTGCGACTGATAGTTTCGGTCGCAAATATTCAGTCGCAAATCAGCTATTTTTAGTAGTGACTATAGTTTTTCTCCACAGTGTATTGTTAAGTAGCCACTTATATTGGAGTACGATAGTTAATATCGTTGTTATGTAAAAAGAGAGTGTGAGAAATTGTTCGGTTAATATTAAAATAATCGAAATATATCCATATTCTCTTACTCCGCAAGGAGTTGCTTGTTACGCTGAATTTAACACCGAAGACGGTGAAACTCTGAAAGATTTGTTGAGGACCGGATGAACACCAGAAACTTCTTGTAACAAAAATGCTAGATATATACGTCAAGTCTGAAGACGTTTGCACTATTGAGGTTCCACAAAATAGGGATAACCATCAATCATCGGGTGGTGTTTTTGTAGCAGTTTTATCCGAACAAGTTCCAATTGAAAGAGTTTGGCCAGATCTAAACTTGTCTTGGTCGAATAAGGAGCAAGGACATAATTTCTCCCCAAGTTTACATAATTCACACTCCGAGTGGTAATTTTAATTTTCCTTTGTCTTAGTATGTTTTTTTATGTATTATATCCATACTAACACTCATATATTCCAAAGGGGATACTGGTCAGATATGAATTTTACAAGTTATGAACCAACAAATAGTTGGAATATGCCCAATTTTAGTGTTTTGGATCATGGTGGTGAGTGGTCCACCCGAAAATCATCAGTAATTCGGTAATGTGCATTATGGGATATCAATAGATTATGAATTGTAAGTTAAGAGATAAAGTTAATATATAATGTTGGGATGAATTTGAGAAACTCATTATTTTATTGGTTGTGCAGTGAAAACGAGCAACTTGAAGGTCCTGTCTATACTCAATTGCCCGAAGATGGTATATTTGATCATGATCTGGCAGATGCATTGAGTGAGGAAGATGATAGTGATTATAACAACAATGTTGATGAGTCTAGAGATGATACACCCTTCCCGGATAAGGGCGACAATGATGAGGAAACGCATTTTGCTAATGAGAATGAGAATGAGCAACCTGATTTATCGAGGGAGCATGATGCCACCAATGAGCATGCTCCATATATGCAGACTCCACCTCCCATTAGACCCAGATTGTACGAGTCCTATGTGACCTTTTCATTCAAGGGTGATTCTCTACCTTGACGAGTTGCCCAGTATGTCGGATGTGACTACCCTCATAATGGATCTTGATGATATTCGGATAGCAATGTGGGATGAATCTAGGCCAACGGTGCTGTTAAAAAATATATTTTTTGCTCATAAAGCGCGCCTTAGCAGAGCAGTGCGAATGTACAGTATAAAAAAGTGTCGTGAGATGGAGGTTCATGAGTCATCTCCGAAAGTATATAAGGTTATTTGTCATAGATGGTTTCAAGGTTGTAGATGAATGTTGCGTGCTTAGAAAGTTGAAATTAAATATGTGGATTGTAGGGAAATACATTGGCACCCACACTTGTGATATGGACATATTTAGTGGGAATCATTTTAACTTGAATGTTAACTTAATTTCTCTTATCTTGATTCCACATATTGAACCGTCCATAAGGTACAAGATTACAGAGTATATACTATATGTCCACTGGGTATATGGCTCTACCATTACCAAAAGAAAGGCATTTCTTGGGCGTAAACGTGCATTTGAGATTGTTTATGGTAACCGGGATAAGTCATTTGCCGCTCTACCCAGGTACATGGCTGCTTTGCAACGTTTTAACCCCGGGAATGTTGTTGAATGGAAACTTGAGCAGAGTCTGGGAATACAAGAATTCATATTCAGATATGTGTTCAAGGCATTTAAACTAGCCATTGACGGTTTTGTGCATTGTCGGATGGTAATATCCGTAGATGATACTCATGTCTATGGAAAGTATGATATTAAGTTGTTGAACGCCGTTGTAGTAAATGCTAATGGAAGCATATTTCCCCTCGCATTTGCTATTTGTGCTAATAAAAATCAAGAGACTTGGACTTTTTTTTGAACCACTTGAAGGAGCACGTTGTCAGATAGCTGTCACGACCCGAAATTTTCACTTTCGGGACTGTGATAACACCTCACGTTTCGCTCGCTAGGCAAGAAAATGTTAGAATATTTTGTTTTTGCCAATTTTAAACACTTCAAACAATTTAGCCAACTAAACATAATCAAACCAAAATAAAGTACGAAATAGAATAATAACCCAATATCTAATACAACTATGATTTGGAGTCACAAGTACACGGGCTTCTAGAGGTTCTACAAACAAAGTCTAAAATAATTACAACTGTATTGAATGAAAAGAACAGTAAATAAGAAAAGAGGAAGGGGACTTCAAGGTCTGTGGGCGCCAGCAGATCTACCTCGAGTCTCCCAATAAGCCAATCCGAGTTGATGCACCTCACGGACAGTTAGGACCAATACCAATGTCTTCATAAGAAGTGCAGAGTGTAGTATGAGTACAACCGATCCAATGTACGCCGTAAGTATCGAGCCTGACCTCGACGAAGTAGTGATGAGGTTATGACAGTACACCCACATATCTAAACCTGAACAAAAGAGGATATATATATATATATATATATATATATAGACACACACACACACACACACACACACACACAACATAACAATAAATAGAGATTAAACACGTACTAGTGGGAGGGTACATATGAAAGGGCGTACAAGATACGACAAATACATCAGCAAATGACAAAATGAAATATTTCATAAACTTTCAACAAATGAAAACCGATAAACATAATAAATAAAGACTGCACGGCATCACCCTTTGTGTTTTTACGCTCAACATCACCATGAAACAATAATAATGGCATGACATCACCCTTCGTACTTTTAATCTCAATCTTTCAATTAGATGATAATTACGGCACAACATCACCCTTCGTGCTTTAACTCTCTTCCTCACTATGTATAATTCAATAGACAAAATAATAATCTTCACGACATCATCCTTTGTGCTATAACACTCTCCCTTACCATGTAGCAATAAATATATATAACATTTGGGAGATAGAATAAGCAAGAATAAACCTTACGCCAGCAACAGTTTCACAATACCGAACCTCAACTTTCAAAAATACTCAATTATCACCAATAGTTCATAAATGCGGAAAGATTGATCAAGTAAGTAATAAACTAGTCTAAGCATGGATATCATAATAAAAGGAGGAAATAAATTATAAGAAACAAGTCTCACCCGCATGCTTTAACCCAATAACAACGCAGGAGTACTCGTCACCTCACATATATGTTGTACCCAACATTTAAGCATGTAGAAAATAGGCAAACAAGTCCTAATCCCTCAAGTTAAGGTTAAACACGATATTTACCTCGCTTCAAAATTGACTCAAAGCTCAACCATGGATTTACCTTTCGAACAAGCCTCCGAACCAACCAAATATAGCAAATTATTAACCAAACGATTCAAAATAAGCCTTAGGAACTACCCATGAATGAAAGAGGTTCAATTAGGTCATTACTGAAAAAGTCAACTCCCAGATCCGCTTGGTCCAAACCTAAAATTCAAACCAAAATCCGATTACCCATTCAACCCCGAGCCCAGTTATGTACTTTGTTTCAAAATCTGACTTGAATTTGAGGTCTAAATTCTAATTTTACAAAAATTCTTAATTCTACCCAAATCCCCATTTCTACCATAAAAATCCTAGATTTAAGATTGAAATCTTATAAAATGTATTAGGAGATTAAAAAAGAGTATGTTAGAATCAGTTACCAATGAATTGGGGAAGAAGAGTTCTTGAGAAAATCACTTCTAAGGTTTATAGGTTTGATAATTGGGAAGAACGAGAAAAATTCCGTCTAACTTGGCTTAAGTCCAGGCACAGATGTCACAATTGTGACTCGGGGTTCGCAAAATGCAAAGAAGCCCTTGAAAACGCGAAGCCCTTGAACCTCTGTTGCCTTCGCAAATGCGAACAATATATTCGCAAATGCGAACCTAAAGAGGTCGCAATTGCGACCCCAGATATCGTAAATTCAAAAACTAGCCACCGAGCCACTGCTCGCACATGCAAAATCTTCTTCACAAATATGAGGCTCGCATTTGCAAGCCAGACCTTGCAATTGCGAGATCTGCAGACAACGCCAAAACACACACTTGTACCAGTTATGATTTTAAGTCCAAATTCACTTCGTAACATATCCGAAACTTACCCGAGTCCTCGGGGTTCCAAACCAAACATGCACACTAGTACAAAACTCTCATACAAACTCACTCGCACGATCAAAATACCAAAACAACACCTAGAACTACGAATTAGGCACCAAATCAAATGAAATTTTCAATGAAACTTAAGAATTTCTATTTTAACAATCGGACGTCTGAATCACGTCAAACCAACTTCGTTTTTCCCGAAATTTTGCAAACAAGTCTTAAATAGCTTACGCCAAGCTCCAAAACCAAAATTTGGACTCAGTAGCAATAAAGTCCAACTTTGGTCAAATCTTTAATCTTTAAATTTTTAACATAATGCGATAACTCAAGCTAGGGATCTCCGAATTCGATTCCGGGCATACGCCCAAGTCCCAAATCACGATATGAATCCATCGGGACTGTCGAAATATGGATCCGGGTCTGTGTGCTCAAAATATTGATCGTAGTCAACTCAAATATATTTTTAAGGAACGAATTCACATTTTAATCCATTTTTCACAATAAAGCTTTTCGGAAAATGACATGGTCCGCACATGCAAATCGAGGAAGGCAAAAAGGAACTATTTAAGGTTTTAAAATATAGAATTAAGGTTTAAAACTCTAGATGACCTATCGGGTCATCACATTCTCCACCTCTAAAACAATCGTTCGTCCTCGAACTGACATAGAAAACTACCTAGACTGGTGAAAAGGTGGTGATATATACTCCGTATGTCCGACTCGGACTCCCAGGTGACTGCCTCGACTGTGTGACCTCTCCACTGCACTCGAACTGAAGGATAACTCTTTGACCTCAACTGTCGAACCTGCCGGGCTAGAATAGCCACCGACTCCTCCGTAATATCAAATCCTTGTTCAACTGGACTGAGCTGAAATCTAACACATAGGACGGATCACCGTGATACTATCGGAGAATAGACACGTGGAACACCAGATGGACTGCTGATAAACTAGGTGGCAATGCAAGCTTGTAGGCCACCTCACCCACTCTCAGAAGAATGTCAAAGGGTCCGATATACCTAGGGATCAACTTGCCCATCTTTCTGAACCTCACCACACCTTTTTTGGGTGAAACTCGGATAAATACCCTCTCTCCAACCATGAACGCAACATCACGAACTCTACAGTCAACATAAATCTTTTGCCTAGACTGAGCTGTGCGAAGCCGATCCTGAATACTCTTGACCTTATCCAAGACATCCTATCCAAATCTGGACCCAAAAATCGACCTTCCTCAGCTCGAACAACCCAACTGGTGAACGACACCGCCTCCTATATAATGCCTCATAAGGAGACATCTAAATGCTCGACTGATAGTTGTTATTGTAGGAAAACTCCACAAGTGGCAAGAATTGATCCTAAGAACCCCCGAAATTTCTAACACAAGTGCGAAGCATATCCTCCAATATTTGAATAGTGCGCTCGAACTGTCCGTCCGTCTGGGATAAAATGTTATGCTCAAATCCACCTGCGTACCTAACTCACGCTGTACTGCCCTCCAAAAGTGCGAGGAGAACTGCATAACTCGATTAGAAATGATGGACACGGCACACCGTGAAGGTGGACGATCTCTCGGATGTAAATCTCAGTCAACCGCTCTGAAGAATAAATAACTGCCATAGGAATGAAGTGTGCTGACTTGGTTAGCTTGTCCACAATAATCCATACCGCATCACACTTCTTCTATGTCCGTGGGAGTCCGATAACAAAATACATAATGATACGCTCCCACTTCCACTCGGGAATATCTAACTTCTGAAGCAAACCACCAAGCCTCTGATGCATACTTTACTTGCAGAAAATTTAGGCACCAAGATACATATGCAACTATGTCCTTCTTCATATTCCTCCACTAATAATGCTTCCACAAGTCCTGATACATCTTGGAGGCACCCGCATAAATAGAATGCCAGGAACTGTGAGCATCTTCAAGAATCAACTCACAAAGTCCATCTATATTGGCCACACAAATATCGCCCAGCATCCTCAAAAACCCATTATCTTCAACCATAACCTTCTTGGAACTACCGTGCTGCATCGTGTCCTAAAGGACAAGCAAATGATGGTCATCATATTGCCGCTCTCTGATGCGCTCATACAAAGAAGACCGAGCGACTATGCAAGCTAGAATACGATTGGGCTCTGAAACATATAACCTCATGAACTGCTTGGCCAAAGATTGAACATCCTATGCAAGATGTCTCTCACCGACTGAAATGTAAGCAAGGCTGCCCATACTCACCGCCTTCCTACTCAAGGCATCGACCACCACATTGGGCTTCACGGGAGGATACAAGATGGTGATAGCATAGTCTTTCAACAACTCCAACTACCTCATCTACATCAAATTGAGATCTTTTTGCTTGAACAAATACTGCAGACTTCGATGATCCGTGAATACCTCACACGACATGCCATAAAGATAATGCCTCCAAATCTTCAGCGCATGAACAATGGCTGCCAACTCTAAGTCATGAACAGGGTAATTCTTCTAATGAACCTTCAACTACTGAGATGCATATTCGATCACCCTACCATCTTGCATCAACACTATACCGAGCCCAATGCGAGATGCATCACAATATACTGTGTAAGATCTTGAACCAGTGGGCAACACCAATACTGGTGCTATTGTCAAAACAGTCTTGAGCTTCTGAAAGCTCAACTCGCACTAGTCTGACCATATAAATGGCGCACCCTTCTGGGTCAATCTAGTTAATGGGGCTTCTATAGATGAAAACCACTCCACGAACAAACGGTAATAACCCGCCAAACCCAGGAAACTCCGGATCTCCGTAGCTAAAGTGGGTCTTTTCTAGTTTTGAACTGCCTCAATCTTCTTAGGATCTACCCGTATGCCCTCTACTGATGCGACGTACTCCAAAAAAGCGAACGAGTCCAACCAAAACCCACACTTTGAAAACTTGTCATATAATTGGATATCTCTCAGAGTCTGAAGTATAATCTAAAAATGCTGCTCGTGCTCCTCTCGACTTCGAGTGTAGATTAAGATATCATCAATAAATATAATAACGAAGAAATCCAAGTAAGGATTGAACACCCGGTTCATCAAATCAATAAATGCTGCTGGGTATTTGTCACACCAAATGACATCACTAGAAACTCATAATGCCTGTACCGAGTCCAAAAAGCTGCCTTAGGGACATCAGATGCCCTAATCTTTAACCGATGGTAACCAGAGCTCAAATCAATCTTCGAAAACACCTTGGCACCCTGAAGCTGATCAAATAAGTCATCAATCATTGGCAATGGATACTTTTTCTTGATGGTGACTCTGTTCAACTGCCGATAATCTATACACATCCTCATCGATCCATCTTTCTTCTTCACGAACAACATAGGCATATCCCAGGACGAGACACTAGGTCTAATGAAGGCCTTATCAAGTAAATCTTGCAACTACTCCTTCAATTCTTTCAACTCTGGCAAGGCCATACAGTATAGCGGAATAGAAATGGGCTGAGTGCCTAGAGCTGAATTAATATAGAAGTCAATATCTTTGTCGGGTGGCATCCCCGGCAAATCTGTAAGAAATACCTCTGGGAACTCACAAACAACTGGTACCGAATCCATGGAAGGAACCTCCACCCTAGAATCGCGGATATAAGCCAAATAAGCTAGATACTCCTTCTCGACCATACGTCGAGCCTTCACATAAGAGATAACTCTGCTCGTGGAATGGCTAGAAGTTCCCATCCACTCTAACCGAGGCAACCCTGGCAATGCTTAAGTCGCCTTCTTGACTTGACAATCCAATATAGCATGATAAGGTGACAGCCAATCTATACCCAAGATGACGCCAAAATCTACCATATCAAGAAGTAGAAGATCTATGCTAGTATCAAGACTGCCAATAGTAAGCACACATAAACGATAAACACGATCTACAATAATAGAATGTCCCATAGGTATGGACACATACATAAGAGCACTCAAAGAATCACGAGGAACAACCAGATATGAAGCAAAATATGATGAAACGTACGAATAAGTAGAGTCCGGATAAAATAGAACTGAAGCATCTCTATGGAAAACTGGAACAATACCTATGATGACGGTGTAAGATGACCCAGCCTCAGTCCTAGCTAGGAAAGCATAGCATCAGGGATGGGCCCCACCATTATGAACTATATCTCTAGGACGGACCTTAGGTGGTTGACCTCTACCTCTAAAAGCCTAACCTCTGCCTCTAACGACCTGACCTCTACCTCTAGCTGCCTGAACCCTACCTCTAGCTGGCTGAGCAGGCGGTGAAGCAACCAGTGCAGGAACTATGGCACGAGAACCCTGCTGCTGTGAGCTACCCTGTGCCCGAGGGTAAAATCTAGCATTGTGCCTCAGATCACTACAAGTATAATAGGACCTCGGCTGCTGTGACTGCTGACCTTGAAACTGACCTCGTCGACCTGAGTATCCACCCTAAAAACTCTGGAGAGGAGGTGCACTAATAGGAGCTAGTGGTGCACTGTAGGCTAGCTGGTCGGGATGAGACATATGAGGGCCACGACCACCTAAAGCACTGTGAGATGCCTGGAGCGCTGAGTGAAATGGCATGGGAGGATGGCCGATGCCAAAAGTACCACTGGCCTCAAGACGAGGCACTATTGAACCCACCAAAATGACGAGGCCTCTTATTAGACCCCTGTCTTCTCTCATGTGAAAGAACCATCTCGATCCACCTAGCAACATTAATGGCCGTGTGGAAGGAAATCTCACTTCCGCTTTCCTTGGCCATATATAGCCTGATAGGGCAAGTGAGTCCATCAATAAAACTCCTCCCCCTCTCCCACTCAGTAGGAAACAAAAGAAGAGCATGACGAGCTAGATCTACAAAACGGGTCTCGTACTGAGTAACAGCCATACTGACCTGCTAGAGACGCTCAAACTGCCTGCGGTATCCCTCTCTTAGTGTGATAGGGAGGAACTTCTCCAGGAATAGCTGACAGAACTGGTTCCAAGTAAGAGCAGGCGGCCCAACTGGTTTGGTCGACATAAAATCCTTCCACCACTTCTTGGCAGAAGGCATCATCTGAAACACTGCAAAATCAACCCCATTGGTCTCAACTATACCCATGCTCCACAACGCCTCATGGCAGCGATCAGGATAATCCTGTGGGTCCTCAGAAGGTGCACTACTAAAGTGAAGTGGAAAGAGCTTTGTAAACTTTTCCTCTCAATAAAACTTCTAAAGACATGGCAGGCCTATCATTGGTCTGTGCCTCAACAACTGGCTAAACTATCCAACATGGCAGGGCTACTGGGGTCTAATACTATGGATCCATCTACTCTCGAGTGTGAGTATGGGAGTCTGTGCTCCTCCCTCAGCCTGAGAGATGGCTGATGCCATAGGAAATGTACCGAACTGGGATACACTCTCCATAAGGCCCACCAAATGGACTAGAGCGTTTTGAAGCACTTGGGTGGCGATGAACTCCTTCGGGACCTAAGCTGGTCCAACAGGTCTGAGCTAGAACCTCCTCATCAAAATCCACCTGAGGCTCCACTGCTGGTGGTTCTTCTCGAGCTCTGGGCTGAGCTCTACCTCTGCCTCGGCCTCTGGCATAACCTCGGCCTCAACCTCTACCCCTTGTAGGAGCTTCCACTAGGGCTCCGGCTGTTGTCTAGCTGAAGATACTGTGTGTGTACTCACCATCTACGAGAGAAGATGGTGAGTGAACAAGAATAGAAGAGTTTAATTATCGATGATATAATAAAGTCGCATGACAGAGAAGTATATAAGTGAAATTGTTCCTAAACTCCATAGGCTCTAGAAGATAAGTACAGACGTCTCCATTCTGATCCTCTAGACTCTACTAAGCATGCTCGTGAATCGTGAGACCTAGGCAACCTAGGGCTCTGACACCAACTTGTCTCGACCCAAAATACACACCTTTCGGGACCGTGATGCCGCCTAATATTTCACTCGCTAGGCAAGACAACATTAGAATAATTCTTTTGCCAATTTCAAACACTTCAAAGAATTTAACCAATTAAATATAATGAAACAAAATAAAGTATGAAATAACATAATAACCAAATATCTAATACAACTCGGATCTAGAGTCACAAGTACATGAGCTTCAAGAGGTTCTACAATTAGAGTCTGAAATAATTACAACTATCTCGAATGAAAAGAACAGTAATAAGGAAAGAGGAAAGGGACTTCAAGGTCTGCGGATGCCAGCAGATCTACCTCGAGTCTCCAAATAAGATAATCCTAGATGATGCGCCTCACAAACAGTTAGGACCAGTAGTAAAGTGTGCAGAAAAACAGCAAAGTGTAGTGCGAGTACAACTGACCCAATGTACTCCGTAAGTGTCGAGCCTAACCTCGACGAGGTAGTGACAAGGCTATGACAGGACACTTACATATTTAAACCTAAACAAAAGAGTATATATATGCAACATAACAATAAATAGAGATTAAACACGTACTGGTGGGAGGGTACATGTGAAAGGGGGTACAAGATACGACAAATACAATATGAAATGACAACATGAAATAGTCCATAAACCTTCAACAAATGAAAATCGATAAACATAATAAATAAAAACTGCACGGTATCACCTGTCTCGAATAAATAGAGGTTCTACAAGTAGAGTCTGAAATAATTACAACTGTCTCGAATGAAAAGAACAGTAATAAGGAAAGAGGAAGGGGACTTCAAGGTCTGCGGATGCCAGCAGATCTACCTCAAGTCTCCAAATAAGATAACCCTAGCTGATACGCCTCACAAACAGTTGGGACCAGTAGTAAAGTGTGCAGAAGAACTGCAAAGTGTAGTGCGAGTACAACTGACACAATGTACTCCGTAAGTGTCGAGCCTAACCTCGATGAGGTAGTGACAAGGCTATGACAGGACACTTACATATTTAAACCTGAACAAAAGAGTATATATATGAAACATAACAATAAATAGAGATTAAACACATACTGGTGGGAGGGTACATGTGAAAGGGGAGACAAGATACAACAAATACAATATGAAATGACAACATGAAATAGTCCATAAACCTTCAACTAATGAAAATCGATAAACATAATAAATAAAGACTGCACAGTATCACCCTTCATGTAGTTTACTCTCAACCTCACCATGAAATAATAATAATGGCATGGCATCACCCTTCGTGCTTTTAGTCTTAATCTTTCCATTAGCTGATAATTATGGCACGACATTACCCTTCGTACTTTTACTCTCAATTTCATCATGAAACAAAAAATATGGCACGACATCACCCATCGTGCTTTAACTCTCTTCCTCACTATGTATAATTTAATAGATGATATAATAATCGTCACGGCATCACCCATCGTGCTTTAACACTGTCACACCTCCTTTTTTCACAACACCCCCGGAAAGGGTATAATAAATTGGGAATTTTTCCCATTTAAGGACAATCGAAACGGGATTCATTTATTAAGATTCAGAGTCGCCACTTGGGAGATTTATAGTGTCCCAAGTCACCGGTTCAAATCTCGAATCGAGAAAAGGCTTGACTTGTATTACAGTCCGTGAACCAGAAATCCGGGTAAGGAATTCTGTTAACCCAGGAAAAGGTGTTAGGCATTCTCGGGTTCCATGGTTCTAGCACGGTCGCTCAACTGCTATAACTGGCATAAGTATGTGATTTTAAAACGTTTTGAACCTTTGTGCAAATTTTAACTTTAACTGCTTTTATTTAATTTTAAAAAAAATTGCAACATTATTAAAACACGTCTTGAAACACGTCACATAAATGCACCAGTGGTTTTTGACACATTCTAACACCGTTGAGATTTTAATTTGGGTCACATAAATATGCACCCGAGTTTAGAAAAATAATATTATTAAATGACGAGCCTAAAGCGACTAGAGTGTTGTTAACTTTGCGGGAGGCCATGAAAATTCGCTAAATGGCATGTTCCGAGTTCTAAAGATTTTAAAAATATAATTAAAGTGGGCCACGCAATTTGTGAATTTTGTTTGGCGCAGCGCACCACAATTTATTTTTGAAGGATATCCTAAAGATGAATTAACATTATCTATTAAGGGTTGTCTCTAAAAACACTTAATTGATTCGGACTAATAGTTAACTATTATTAAAGCATTCAAGGAAAATTGGGCCTCAAGATCAAGTTCAAACTCAAACAAGAGAATTTCAAATATTGAAGACACCCTTAGTTCAAATTTTCCACCTAACTTGAAAGTCCCAAGACCTACAATTCAATTTTTAAAGTAAATAGCTTCAATAATGAACTCAGGCTTCCAGCACATCGGGCCTCGAAGCCAACCCAAGGAGAAGGAAAGTCCATTCGACTTTGTTTGTAAGTCTTTTCCAAAGCTTTGGCCTTAGAACAAGCCCAAAGTGAGAGCACACGGGAGCTGGGACTCAGGGTCGAGTCCCCATAGGCTCTTAACTTGGTAAAATTAATTGGTTTAGTGGGTTGATAATATTAGGGCCTATTATTATGCGAATGGGCCAACGTTAAACTTAGTTCCTACAGCCCAAACAGCCCAGGCAGTAATACCAAACATGATGAACGTGATGTTAGAGATTTGGTTCTTTAATTCAAGGATTTTACTGTTAAATCAAATCACAAATGGGCAAAACAACAATGATATGCATATTTACAATTGGATCCGGACCTTATGCTCATTTTCAGGTCATAGGTATACTGATGCCTCAACATATTTTGTCTCTGAAACTTTATTCTCTAAAATAAAACCAAGTTCAACTTTATATTTTAGAACTGATTCATGAACTGTAACGGGAAGGAATCTACTGAAGCTTTCAATTACATAAAAAAGTGGACAAAATGCATTAATTTGAACTCTAGAACTCTAGTCATGGCTTGTAAAACTAATTCCAACTATCATGGCAATAAAATGCATTATAATACTGCACAGTATCCAAATGTATATGGCTAGCACTGTGTTTCAAATGCATTATACACAGTATCCAGCAATAAAATCTGGTAAATTCCAACTAACAGGGCTTGTAAAACTAATTTATACTACTGAAACAAACAACTCGAAACCTGTCATAGTTCACAGTCCATAATTAAAACAATGAGGACTTAACTAAGTCATGAAACTATTTGGAATACAATAAATCAGTAAATCATTAAAAGGAAAAACCAACAGAATAATCAATGCATCACTTTCATTCCTTTTCCAACTGGAGAGCTACATCGAAACAAATTCAGATGTGTACCTGGAAATGTAAGGAGATGTAAGAAGAGGGAGAAGTCAGCTACAATGAACAACAATCAACAGCAGCTTAAGCTCAATTTTGAACGCAGGAAATGGTATCAAGCAGCCCAAGAAATAGTTTCATGCAAATATCAACAGCAAACACTCAAACCAAACTTGAATGGCCCAAAATGAACTTTGAAATAACCCCAGGGGCCTCTAACACCTCAACTACTGAAGTTTCAAAACCTTCAATTCATGGAAATCTAAGATCTAAACTCTAAAATGCTAAAACACTTTGAGATTCTGCAGAGCTTTTGTTCATTTTCAGTATTCCCTCCCAAACTTTCAAATTTTAAGATTTTTTTTGGTTTTTGGATATGAATTTCAAAATTTTCAGATTCTCTCTAGGCTCTAAACTTTGAATTTTGAATTTTCAGTTTTTGGATCTCTAAAACTTGTATTGCAAGGCAGGGTACTGCCCTTTTATAGGCAAAACTTAGGGAAACTTTCAGATTTTGTTTTACACCCTTGCCCCCTCTTTTAATTTCAGTTTTTTGCTTAGAAGTCCTTAAAGGACTGATTTATTGCCCAAATTATTATACTAAGTTTCTGAAATTCTAATTGGAACCCCACTCTAGAACGTTCTAAGGGTTTCCAATTTTAGTTAATGCAAAGGTTTCCAAATTGAAATACCTATACTACCCCTGACTTCACCCTGAATTACTAACTTAGGCTAAACTAACCCCAGACCTTTTAACTTGGTCAAAATGACCATGGTTAATCATCAAGGGCCCTGACATGTTCAACAACAGCCAAACAACACTCAATGGACAAAACTCCAAAATTGAACCAAACCTATTTTTTAATCTTGAATTAATTACTAAAAGAAGAATTAGAGACCAATATTGGCAATTATCAGTCAAACAGGAATTTAAGAGAACAAACTAAAATTAATCACACTGCTGAATCATGAATTAAAACTGACTCAATACGAACAAAAAAAAATCACCAAAAAACATAAACAAAATAAATCTAGAACATTGTATGATGCGAAAATCAAAGCATATATGAAGAAAACAGAAAAACTAAATCCCAACTAGTTCTAATAGCAGGGAACTCAAATAATAAAAGAAAAATAGAAAAACTTACCTATGTAAGACTGAACAAGGACTGGATTCCGATTTGAGTCTTAAAATAATGTTCAACGTTTGTTCTTTGCCAAGAAAAAATGAAAACATTATTTTGTGAGTCAAATCAAGCTCTGGACTCGAGAAACTGGGAAAGAAATCTTGCCGCTTCGAACTTTAGGGTTCTGCCCTTTTTTGATTTCAAATTTGAGAGCTTCGGGTGAGATTTGAAGGAAACTGATCAGGGATTTGGGAAGAGGAAGGCGAGGAGGCCATAGGGTGTAATTTTGGTGGGGTTCGGAGACGGCGTCGCCGTACACGGCGGAGGCGGCGGCTAGGGTTTGGATTATTCGACGCGTTTGTGTAAGATTTGAAGAAAACGGGGGTTAGATTTGGAAAGGGGAGGTGAAGGAACAGCGATGGTGAAATTTTGGTGGCCATCGGAGACTCGCCGCTGGCGGCGGTGATTTTCGACTGGCGGCGGACGGTGGAGGACGGCGGCGTTACATCGGGGGTTAGAGTGGTTTGAGAGATGGTGAGATGGGGGTAGGGGGTCGTTTAGACAGTTATATACTTAGGGCTCCTCAGTTCCTGACCATCAGATCAAAAAACCTAGACGGTCAGGATCAAATACCATCCCAAACGACGTCGTTCCATGGGGCAAGTGGTCTGGTCCGTATCGGGGTGATTTTGGGCTAGGTTGAACGGGTTTTTAATGGGTTTAGGGGCTTGGGACTGGTCTTTGGAATGGGTTAGCCCAAAAGCCTCACATTTTTATTAATACCCTTAATTCTTTTAATTTTCTTTTCATTTTCTCATATTTTCCATTTTTTTCAGATTTTTGATAAATACAAAATTAAAAATAAAAAGACATGATTTAATTCTAAAGCTAAACTAATTAATTTTCAAAAATTAACTAACTCCTAATTTCAATGAAAACTAAGACAAATCGAAAATTAAAAGGTGAAATGCCAAAAAGGCTATTTTTGGTATTTTCTTTCATTATTTAAATAATTATCCTAAAAAGTAGAAAATTAGGTCCTAAATGCAAATGCACTATTTTCGTATTTTTATGAATTATATCAATTAATCATGCACACAAAAAAGAAAGCAAACCCAAAAATTATGCAATTAATTCCCTAAAATTAAATAATTAAAAGAAAATCCTAATTTTAAGAATTCTATAGGAGTAATTCAAGCGAGGCAAAAATCACGTGCTCACAGCTGCCCCTCTTTGCTCGGAAACACGAAGAGTTTTCGTGCAAAAATAAGTGAGCGGATACAAGCGATTTTTGCCCATTTGAATACTCCATGTGAAGCATTTTTGAAAGAGTTGATCGCGCCCTGCTTCTGAGGTTGCCTACATATCCTTGGCTAAAACGGAATCAGGTCAGTATAGTTCAGGAATGTCTGGTAGCTGGGACTACCATGGAGCTATGGTTTCACTGTTGCTGCTGCTGTTGCTACTGCTCTTGCTACTGCTTACTGAACCCCCTTATTACACCGTGTCAAAATAAAGAAGCTAGACTAGACTATGATCTATTACAAAAATCCTATCTATATCTTCAAACTTGATCTTGTGGTTCTTTTTGACTTGTATTCTCCTAGTGGAATTTTTTTGTTGCTGCCCTGAATTGTAATCCGAGATGTTTTGCCCTTTATCCAAGTGATGCTTGACCGCTAAAACTTGAAATGTAGTCCTCTGTTCTCCAGGCGGGCTCCTGACATTGAAATGTAGTCCTCTGTTCTCCAGGCGGGCTCCTGACTGCTGAAACTTGAAATGTATGCCTCTGTTCTCCAGGCGGGCTCCTGATTGCTGAAACTTGAAATGTATGCCTCTGTTCTCCAAATGGGCTCCTGACTGCTGAAACTTGAAATGTATGCCTCGGTTCTCCAGGCGGGCTCCGAACTTCAACAAAATGGACAAAACGAAAAAACTTTTCTGCCCCAGTTTGGTGGCTGGGCATCATATTACCCGATATTAATAAGAATTTGAAAGCTTAAATTTGAATTGTACTCCCTCTATTCTTCAGGCGGGGTCCTGACTGCTGAAGCTTGAAATGTATGCCTCTGTTCTCCAGGCGGGCTCCTGACTACTGAAACTTGCAATGTATGTCTCTGTTCTCCAGGTGGGCTCCTGACTGCTGAAACTTGAAATGTATGCCTCTGTTCTCCAGGCGGGCTCTTGACTGCTGAAACTTGAAATGTATGCCTCTGTTCTCCAGGTGGGCTCCTGACTTCGACAAAATAGACAAAACAAAGAAACTTTTCTGCCCCAGTTTGGTGGCTGGGCATCATATTACCAGATATTAATAAGAATTTGAAAGCTACAATTTGAATTATACTCCCTCTGTTCTTCAGGCGCGGTCCTGACTGCTGAAACTTGAAATGTATGCCTCTTTTCTTCAGGCAGGTTCCTGACTTCTGAAACTTGAAATGTATGGCTCTGTTCTACAGGCGGGCTCCTGACTGCTAAAACTTGAAATGTATGCCTATGTTCTCCAGGACGGCTCCTGACTTCAACAAAATGGACAAAACAAAGAAACTTTTCTGTCCCAGTTTGGTGACTGGGCATTATATTACCAGATTTTAATATGAATTTGAAACCTAGAATTTGAATTGTACTCCCTCTGTTCTTCAGGCGGGGTCCTGACTGCTGAAACTTGAAAGGTATGCCTCTGTTCTCCAGGCGGGCTCCTGACTTCTGGAACTTGAAATGTATGCCTCTGTTCTTCAGCCGGGCTCCTAACTGCTGAAACTTGAAAGGTATGCCTCTATTCTCCAGGCGGGCTCGTGACATCAACAAAATGGACAAAACAAAGAAACTTTTCGGCCCTTGTTTCAATCAAAGAAAGATCTTATTACTTTAAAATGGTGGTTAGTTGATGGCATTCTTGCTGAAGATGTCTTCGCTGCTGTGTTTCGCTTTGACCTACTTCCCGAACTAGCCCTGAACCGCTTGACTTTCTGACTGACTTTCAATCCCCCATGACTTTAGATGACCTGAGTGTTCTATCTCATACTGTTGTTTTACATTTCGGACCTCTTTATGTGAAACTTTGCATCTCCCCACAAAACTGCCAATCAATCCACCAATGAAACTTCCAGTGACCCTTTGTATCTTACATTGCATCATACCATCTTTGGTACGTTCTGCCCCCAATGTGCTTTGCTATTGGGAAACTGGTAGTGAGCCTTGACATCCTTTCTCTTTTCCGTGCTTCCGAGGCCTTGAAAATCTCACTTTTAGTTGCCTCGCATTTCCCCCAACTGCAACCCAGCAATTTCATACTTAGGCGAATTTTTGACCCCTTTTCTTCATTCTTTCAAAACACAAACTCCATAAGCGATTTTCCAAGAAATCTATCTTCTCAAAATTATTTGTAAGTTCTTCCACTTAATTTCTTCAATCTATAACATCATTTATCATGTTTTCATCTTAAAATCAAGGTTTTTCATGGGAGAAAACGGGGATTTTGGGTAGAACCTAGGTTTTCTTAAAATTGGGGATTTGGACCTCAATTTGAGGTCCGATTTCAAAACAAATCATAGATATGACCTCGTGGGTGAATGGGTAACCGGGTTTTTGTTCGAACCTCGAGTTTTGACCATGTGGTCCTGGGGGCATTTTGGGAACTTTTGAGTAAAATTTTGAGAAATTCATTTTCATGCATTCAAGTTGATTCAATTAGCATTTGTTGATACATTCAAGTAATTTGTGACTAGATTCGAGCGGTTTTGTGGTGAGTTCGAGGGGTAAAGCTATACTAGAGGCTTGAGTGGATTTTGGAGCATTTGAGGTAAGTGTTTGATCTAACTTTGGCTTGAGGGAATAGGATTAGGGTGTTGTTTGTTAATTGCTAAATGTTGAGTACGGTGTATAGGCATGGTGACGAGTATCTATACACTGGTGTCAAGCATGACAGTGGGTCCTTGTTTGTACTTATTCCGATATTGTTATGACTCTATCATGTTAATTGATGAATCCTATGAAATGTGAAGAGTATGAGGATTGATTGTGGGTTGTAAATTCTTTGGAGCGTTGGCTCGAACAATAAAAAGACTATTGTGTAAGAAATGAAGGAAATA
>MU720832.1:40140-100557 GCA_026770625.1 Nicotiana glauca
GGCTTGTCTAGCTCCAACAGTAGGCGCCATCACGGCTCCCGATGGTGGGAAATCTAGGTCGTGACAAGTTGGTATCAGAGCTCTAGGTTACATAGGTCTCGCTACTCACGGACAAACTTGGTAGAGTCTGAGGGATCGGTACGGAGACGTCTGTATTTATCCCCTGAGGCTACGGAGTTTGGAAAAGTTTCACTTTTGTTCTTTCTTGTCATGCAATTCTGTTTCTCAAATACTAATTGTCCTTCTACTCTGTTCTTTCGCAGATGGAGAGAACACGTGCTTCCTCTTCTACCGCACAACAGCCCGAGCCCCAGCAGCAGCTTCTACGAGGGGCAGAGACCGAGGCCATGCCAGAGGCCGAGGTAGGGGCAGAGCTTAGCCCCACGCAGTAGTTCCATAGGTGGAGCCTCATATTGACTATGATGAGGAGGTTCCAGCCCCAACAACTCAGGTGGGCCCAGCTCAGGTCCCAGGAGGGGTCATTGTCACCCCAGATCTTCATGATGCTTTAGTTAGATTGGCAGGCTTTATGGAGAGTGCCACTAGAGCGGGTTTGCTTCCAGTAGCACCAACCACTTCTCAGGCTGGAGGAGGGGTTCGAACTCCTACTACACGTACTTCAGAGCAGGTAGCTTCCCAGGCTCATGTCCCAGTGGTTTAGCCAGCTGTGGCAGCTCAGCCAGGTATTGCAGCCCAGATCGGCGATGGAGCGGCGATGTCTTCGGATGCTTTGTGGAGACTTGATAGGTTCTCCAAGCTCTTCACCACCACATTAAGCGGTGCTTCATCAGAGGATCCATAGGATTTCTTATTCAGCTGCCATGAGATCCTTAGGACTATGTGTATTATGGAGACCAATGGGGTCGACTTCACCACCTTTCAGCTTGCAAGATCCGCCAAGACTTGGTGGAGGGACTATTGTTTATCTAGACCAGCAGGGTTGCTAGGATTGACATGGGATCACTTTGCAGAGTTGTTTTGGAGAAGTTTCTCCTAGTTACTCAGCAGGAGGCACTTCGCAGGCAGTTTGAGCGCCTCCAGCAGGGCTCCATGACAGTCACCTAGTATAAGACGCAGTTCATTGATTTGGCATGCCATGCTATTGTTATACTCCCCATAGAGCGAGAGAGGGTGTAGAGGTTTATTGATGGATTGATTCAGCTGATCCGCCTCCAGATGGCTATGGGGGCTGGTAGTGAGATTTCCTTTCAAGAGGCGGCCAATGCAGCCCGCCGAGTTGAGATGGCCCTTGCACGAGGAGGTGGTCATGTGTCGGATAAGATGCCTCGTCATTATGGTAGGTTCAGTGGTACCTCGTGTAGAAGTAAGGATTCTTATGGTAGAGGCCATTCACCAAGTTCCTTTCAGTCAGTACTCCAGGTTACTCATGGTACTCTAGGCGGTGGTGGTTCTCTGGAGCATTTTTTTGATCAGCAGCCCATCAGTGCACCTCCACTTCAGAGATTCCGGGGAGGACATTCAGGTCGATAGGGCCAGCAGTCTCAGCAGCCAAGGGCTTGTTATGGTTGTGGTGACCCCCGATCACATTGTCAGATTTTGCCCTCGAGCCTCGGGTAGCTCTCAGCAGCAGGGTCCTCGCCCTATGATTCCGGCACCAGGTGATCCACAGCTTGCCCAGCCAGCTAGAGTCGGAGGTGGGGATCACAGAGGTGGAGGTAGAGACCGTAGAGGTAGAGGTCAGCCAGTAGCCGATCGTCCCAGAGACATGGTTCAGGGAGGTGGGGCCCAGCCCCGGTGTTATGCTTTGCCAGCCAAGCCAGAGGCTGAGTCTTCAAATGCTGTTATTACAGGTACTATTCTAGTTTGTGATAGGGATGCTTCAGTGCTATTTGACCCTGGTCTACGTATTCATATGTGTCGTCTTATTTTGCACCCTACCTGGCTATGCCCAATGATTCCTTGGGTATTCCTATTTATGTATCTATACCGGTGGGTGAATCTATAGTGGTCGACCGAGTTCATCATTCTTGTGTGGTAGTGTTTGAGGGTCTTGAGACCCGTGTTGATTTATTGCTTTTAGACATAGTAGATTTCGACGTTATATTAGGGATGGATTAGTTGTCCCCATATCATGCTATCTTGGATTGTCACGCCAAGACCGTGACCTTGGCTTTGCCAGATTCACCCCGATTAAAGTGGAGAGGGACCCCAGGATATGCCACCTGCAGTGTTATTTCATATGTAAAGGCTCGACGCATGGTCGAGAAGGGGTGTTTAGCTTACCTGGCGTATGTTCACGATTCCAGCATGAAGGTTCCTTCTATTGACTCTGTTCCTATTGTTCGGGAGTTCCCCGAGGTTTTTTCTTCAGACCTGCTGGGTATGCTGCCCGACAGAGATATTGATTTCTGTATTGATATTGCCCCGGGCACGCAGCTGATTTCTATTCTGTCGTATCGCATGGCCCCGCCAGAGTTGAAGGAGTTAAAGGACCAATTGCAAGATTTGCTAGAGAAGGGTTTTATCAGGTCTAGCGTTTCTCCTTGGGGTGCGCCAGTGTTATTTGTGAAGAAAAAGAATGGATCGATGATGATGTGCATTGATTACCGGCAGTTTAACAAGGTGACGATAAAGAACAAGTATCCACAGCCAAGGATTGATGATTTGTTTGACCAACTTCAGGGTGCGAAAGTGTTTTCAAAGATAGACTTGAGATCTGGCTACCATCAGTTGAGGATTAGGGCGTCTGATGTCGCTAAGGCAGCATTCCGCACTCGGTATGGCAATTATGAGTTTTTGGTCATGTCATTTGGGTTGACCAATGCCCCAGCAACATTTATGGAGTTGATGAACCGAGTGTTCAGGACTTACTTGGACATGTTCGTGATAGTCTTTATTGATGATATTCTTGTGTACTCCCACAGCGAGGAGTAGCACGAGCAGCACCTCAGAGTGGTTCTTCAGACTCTGAAGGATATTCAGTTGTATGCTAAGTTCTCGAAGTGCGAGTTCTAGTTGAGTTCAGTTGCATTTCTGGGCCATGTTGTCTTAGCAGAGGGTATTCAGGTGGACCCGAAGAAGATTGAGGCAGTCAAGAACTGGCCTCGACCAGCATCAGCTACTGATATTCGGAGTTTCTTAGGGTTATCAGGTTATTACCGCCGGTTTGTGGAGGGATTTTCATCCATAGCAGCCCCGATGACGAGCTTGACCCAGAAGGGTGCCCAGTTCAGATGGTTAGACGAGTGTGAGGAGATCTTTCAGAAGCTTAAGACAGCTCTGACTACGTCAGCGATATTGGTTTTGCCCACAGGCTCAGGACCCTATATAGTTTATTGTGATGCTTCCTGTATTGGGCTTGGTGTGGTATTGATGCAGGATGGCAGAGTCATTGCTTATGTTTCGAGGCAATTGAAGACCCATGAGAAGAATTATCCGGTTCATGGTCTAGGGTTGGCAGCCACTGTTCATGCTTTGAAGATTTGGAGGCATTAGTTATATGGTGTGACATGTGAGGTGTACACTGATCACAAGAGTGTGCAGTACTTGTTCAAGCGGAAGGAGTTGAACTTAAGGCAGCGGAGGTGGTTGGAGCTATTGAAGGATTATGATGTTACTATTTTGTACCACCCGGGAAGAGCCAATGTGGTGGCCGATGCATTGAGTAGGAAATCCGCCAGCATGGGTAGTCTTGCTTATGTTCCGATCAGCCAGAGACTGCTTGCTTTGGATATTCAGGCCTTGGCCAATCAGTTTGTGAGGTTGGACATTTCTGAGCCTAGCAGAGTGTTAGCTTTCACGATCGCTCGTTCTTCATTATTAGAGCGTATCCGTGATCGACAGTTTGATGATCCCCATTTATGTGTCTTGAGAGACACGATGCAGCGGGGAGGTGCCACGAAGGTGACCTTAGATGATGATGGTGTTTTGAGGTTGCAGGGGCAAGTTTGTGTGCCCAATGTCGATGGGATTGAAGAGTTTATCTTAGCGGAGTCCCATAGTTCTCGGTATTCTATCCACCCGGGTGCCGCAAAAATGTACTAGGACTTATGGAAATATTATTGGTAGCGTAGGATGAAGAAAGATATTGTTACATATCTGGCTAGGTGTTTGAATTGTCAGCATGTCAAGTATGAGCATCAGAGGACTGGTGGTTTGTTTCAGAGGATTGAGCTTCCCGAGTGGAAGTGGGAGAGGATCACCATGGATTTCGTTACTGGACTTCCGATGACTCGGAAGAAGTTTGATGCTATTTGGGTCATTGTTGATAGGATGACCAAGTCAGCGCATTTTATTCCTGTTGCAGCCACTTAATCATCGAAGAGGTTAGCTGAGATCTACATCCGAGAGATTGTTCGCCTTCATGGGGTGCCGGCATCTATCATTTTGGACCAGGGTACGTAGTTTACCTCGCGCTTCCGGAGAGTAGTTCAGTAGGAGTTGGGCACCCAGGTTTAGTTGAGCACAGCGTTCTATCCTCAAACGGACGGCCAGTCCGAGAGGACTATACAGATATTGGAGGATATGCTCCGAGCCCGTGTCATTGATTTTGGAGGCTCGTGGGACCAGTATTTTCCTTTAGTAGAGTTCGCTTACAACAACAACTATCGGTCCAGCATTCAGATGGCTCCATATGAGGCGTTGTATGGTAGGCGATGTCGGTCTCCAATCGGATGGTTTGAGACGGGAGAGGCTCGGTTGTTGGGTACAGACTTAGTTCAGGACGCCTTAGATAAGGTCAAGATCATTCAGGAGAGGCTTTGTTCGGCTCAGTCTAGACAGAAGAGTTATGCGGATCGTAAGGTTAAAGATGTAGCTTTCATGGTTGGTGAGCGGGTCTTGCTCCGAGTGTCGCCTATGAAGGGCGTGATGAGATTTGGGAAGAAGGGCAAGCTTAGCCTTAGGTTCATTGGTCCATTTGAGATTCTAGATCGTGTGGGAGAGGTGGCTTATAGACTTGCCTTGCCACCTAGCTTGTCAGCCGTGCATCCAGTGTTTCATGTGTCCATGCTTCGGAGGTATCACGGCGATCCAGCCCACGTGTTAGATTTCAGCACTGTCCAGTTGGACAAGGATATGTCTTATGAGGAGGAGCCAGTAGCTATTCTAGACCGGCAGGTTCGACAGTTGAAGTCGAAGAGTTTTCCTTCAGTACGCGTCTAGTGGAGAGGTCAGCCTCCTGAGGCATCGACCTGGGAGTCCGAGTCTGATATGCAGAGCCGTTAACCTCATCTATTTCCTGACTCAGGTACTTCTTTCTTTTGTCCGTTCAAGGACGAACGTTTGTTTTAGAGGTGGAGCATGTGACGACCCAAAGGGTCATCACCGGATTTATCTCTTTT
Source organism: Nicotiana glauca (assembly GCA_026770625.1). Lineage (NCBI taxonomy): Eukaryota > Viridiplantae > Streptophyta > Magnoliopsida > Solanales > Solanaceae > Nicotiana > Nicotiana glauca. The sequence goes on from MU720832.1 coordinate 45,444, forward strand.
TTTGCACTTCCGAGGCCTTGAAAACCTTACTTTTAGTTGCCTCTATTTGCGTGCGCAGTCCGGACGCATAGCCGAAAAGCTTATATATGAGTTCTGTGTGAAAAATGGTGAATTTTGATATTAATATGCATAATATTGACTTCGGTCAACATTTTGGGTAAACGAACCCGGACCCGGACCCGGACCCGTGATTTGACGGTCCCGAAGGGTCCGCAGAAAAATATGGGACTCGGACATGTGCCCGGAGTTGAAATCCGAGGTTTAGAGCCCGAGAAAAGAATTTTTCTGTGAAATTATTTTTCTGAAATTATTAAGGAAAATAGAAATGAAAGTTGATAAAAAGGCTATGGTATCGGGCTCGTATTTTGGTTCCGACACCCGGTAAAAGTCTTATATATGGTTTAAGCACTATCTGTAAAGTTTGGTTGAAAACAGACGTCATTTGACGTGTTTCGGACTTAAAATGGAAAATTTGTGTTTTTATGAATGTTGAAAGAAAAGTGTGTGATTTGAGGCTTGATTCTATGTATATGATGTTATTTTAGATCGCACGAGCAAGTCCGTAGGATGTTTTTGAGTTTTGTGCATGTTTGGTTTTGAGCCCCGAGGGCTCGGGTGAGTTTTGGATAGGCATCGGATTGCATTTCTCACTTTTGAAAAATCTGGTGTTCTTCAGTTCTGCAGGCTTCGCAATTGCGAAGCCATCACTCGGAAATGCGAGCTCGCAATTGCGAGCATTTTATCGCAAATGCGATCTTTCACCTGGGCAGCAATCTTCACAAATGCGAAGAAATTCATCGCAAATGTGATGCCTGCCTATGAGCCTAGTCTTCGCAAATGCGAACGATTGTCCGCAAATGCGATATTGGACCTTCGCAAATGCGATGTAGTTTTTCGCAAATGTGAAAGTCCCACTGTTGGCCTGGCTTCGCAAATGCAAAGCTGTGTTGGCAATTCCCACATTTGGTCGGGGTTCGCAATTGCGAACCCCAGTTCGCATTTCCCACATCTGCAACCCAGCAATTTCATACTTAGGCAAATTTTTGACCCATTTTCTTCATTCTTTAAAAACACAAACTCCATAAGCGATTTTCCAAGAAATCTATCTTCTCCAAATTATTTGTAAGTTGACTTCCACTTAATTTCTTCGATCAATAACATCATTTATCATGTTTTCATCTTAAAATCAAGGTTTTTCATGGATGAAAATGGGGATTTTGGGTAGAACCTAGGTTTTCTTAAAATTAGGGATTTTGACCTCAATTTGAGGTCTGATTTCAAAACAAATCATAGATATGAACTCGTGGGGGAATGGGTAACTGGGTTTTGGTTCGAACCTCGGGTTTTAACCACGTGAGCCTAGGGGCGTTTTGGGAATATTTGAGTAAAACTTTGGGAAATTCATTTTCATGCATTCAAGTTGATTCAATTAGCATTTGTTGATACATTCAAGTAATTTATGACTAGATTCAAGCGGTTTTGTGGTGAATTTGAGGGGTAAAGCTATACTAGAGGTTTGAGTGGATTTTGGAGCATTTGAGGTAAGTGTTTGATGTAACTTTGGCTTGAGGGAATAAGATTAGGGTGTTGTATGCTAATTGCTAAATGTTGAGTACGGTGTATAGGCATGGTGACGAGTATCTATACACTGGTGTCAAGCATGACCGTGGGTCCTTGTTTGTACTTATTCCGATATTGTTATGACTCTATTATGTTAATTGATGAATCTTATGAAATGTGAAGAGTATGAGGATTGATTATGGGTTGTAAATTCTTTGGAGCGTTGGCTCGAACAATAAAAAGACTATTGTGTAAGAAATGAAGGAAATAGAAGGTATTATGATTAATCTCTTGCCGGGATGGTTCGAGTATATTGATTATTCTCCCTTTCCGGGATTTAGCCATTAATTGTGAAATTCCCTGGCCGGGACATTTCTTATTATTTTTTTATCCCCTAGCCCCGTTTGGTTGTGATTACTGGTTGGGTGTGGAAGAGTGATAATGCACGAAGGGTCATTCCGTGCCATGTTTTGATTATATTTGCACGAAGGGTCATTCCGTGCCATGTTTTGATTATATTTGCACGAAGGGTCATTCCGTGCTATGTTTTGATTATATTTTGCCGAAGGGTCATTCCGTGCCATGTTTTGATTATAATTGCACGAAGGTTCATTCCGTGCTATGTTTTGATTATATTTGCACGAAGGGCCATTCTATGCCATGTTTTGATTAATTATGAATGAAGGGACATTCCGTGCTCTAATTTGATTATAATTGCACGAAGGATCATTCTGTGCCATGTTATGAGAGTTATGTGAGGGAACGCACGAAGGGTGATGCCGTGCACTTTATTTGATTGCTTTTGGTAAGAATGAGAGTAAAAGCACGAAGGTTGATGCCGTGTAACTGCTGATTTTCCTGCTCTCATTAATTGTTGTTATTGCCCTAATTCTTACTTAAATTGTTGACTTTATATCCGGACTGTACTCCCCCATAGTATGCTTCCCTCCCTCTTAACTGTTTAGTGTCTGTATTCTTCCCTTTTATTGCATATATATATATATATATTGAAATGTACAGGTTGATTTGTAGTCCTGTCTAGCCTCGTCATAACTTCGCCGGGGTTAGGCTAGGCACTTACCAGCACATGGGGTCGGTTGTGCTGATGCTACACTTCTGTGCTCTTTTGCACAGATCATGGTACCGGAGCAGCTTTTGGACCACAGCAGTAGGATATTGATCGGGAGCAGACTTCAGTCTATGGACTTACGAGTTAGCCTAGCTGGCGTTCGCAGGCTGAAGTCCCTTTCCATGTTTTCAGTTTGTTTTCATTGTACCGAGACAGACATTTATGTATTTCTATTTAGACTTATTTGTAGCACTCTTTAGTAGTTCGTGAGATAACGACACCAGTTTTGGGTAGAGAAATACTAAACTTCCGCATTTTGGGTTTTCAGTTATTTATATTTTAAAGACTTCTGCTTTTAGTTAAATGACTCATTAATATTATTATTGTTGGGTTGTTATCGGAAAATGTTTAAATTCTTGGCTTGCCTAGCTCCGATAGTAGGCGCCATCACGACTCCCGATGGTGGGAAATACGGGTCGTGACACCACGCTTGTGTTTCCTAGATTTGCTTACTGATTCCGGAAGAGGGGTATGAAAAAAAATAAATAAGGCTCAAAGGGGGTAACAAGGGATAAAGTGTTTGGATAGCAGAACAAAATGCCTTCGTCATTCCAATCTTCAAACCATGCCAAGTACAAACAAATGCAATTAAAACAAAGGAAATCGTACATAATATCTCTTGACCGCATCGGAATTGAAGGCCATTTCGACACACTTGCCTTCTATGTCTGTCAAGTAAAAAGCACCATTGGACAACACTCTCACCACGATGAACGTCCCCTATCTATTTGGGGGAACTTGCCTTTGGCCTCATCCTGATGTGGAAGAATACGCCTCAACCCTTGCTGACCCACTTTGAACTTTTGTGGGCGCACCTTCTTATTATACGCTCTCGCCATTCTCCATTGATGCAACTTGGCCATGACACATTGCTGCCAACCTTTCTCATCGATTAAACTCAATTGCTCCAGGCGGGTTTTGACCCACTCATCATCATCATATTCCATTTTATCATCACACTCAATTTCTTGTATTATTGTTTCACAATTGGATTGGTTTTAAAGACTGGGCCGAAGATTCCTCATGCATGTCATGTCATTGAAATCAGCATAAAAGAACTGTACAAGAAAGAAAAATAAAAAAATGAAACTATTAGGAATGAAGAAGAAGGGAAATTGTATTTCATTGAAATTGAAAGATAACAAGGTTTAACGCATCCAAACGGACGGAACATAGAATCTGAATCATAACCCTGGAATAATCCAGACAAGTAAGGAAAATCAAAGCCCACTACCAAAACTCCCTCCGAGTAGGAAGAGGAGTAACTTCCCAATTGTTGATCTTCACATTCGGCCTAACAAACTGCACCTCTTCGTCACCAGAACCTCCACCAATTTCCACCATGTTCACTTTATCAAATAAACTTTGAATCCTTTCAAATCAACTTCTCATCAAAGACAACCACATGCCTTGGAACTGCTAACATTGGATGCTTCACTGCCCCTAAATTGACAAAAGTCCTGAAGTGGTGTGGGATAGGCCTAGAGGGCGGCCATGCTTTCTTTTCCAACTTTGTAGCCTTCTTCACATCATCCTCTTTAGGCTTGGACCCCAGACCAAATGTACCCAGATTTTTACGTAGAGATACTGGCTACACAATACCTTGCAAAGATGCGCCCAAACCTTTACCCGGCATAAAACCATACTTCAACATCTCATTTGCTACCATGCAGATGGAAGGTGATAACCTCGACCTTGGAATGCATTTTCCTTTAGGAATCTTTCCGACAGACATTGTTTCGGAAGTTTGATAAGCTACAGTTCCTTGATCATCTCCAGCCTTAATAAATGGAACAGATGAATCTTCATGAAAGGATAAATCCTCTTCCCCAGTACACCCCAAGTGCCGCTTTGAATGGCCTGGGTGGTTGCTTTAATTGCTGAATAACTCATGATCTTGTTGGTCTTAAGTCCTTCCTCCACCATGCTTCCCATTTTTACCACTTCATTGAAAGATTTCCCTACTGCTGACACCAACTGACCAAAATATGTGGGTTCTAAGGCCTGCAAGAAATAATCAACCATTTCACTCTCTTTCATCGGAGGGTCAACCCTCACTGCTTGCTCTCTCCAGCAGAAGCCATATTCTCTAAAACTCTCTCCGCGCTTTTTCTCAATTTTCGTCAATAACAGGCGGTCTGGAACAATTTCAAGATTGTACTGAAAATGGCAGGCAAATGCTTGGGCCAGATCGTCCCAAGTGTACCACCGACCATGATCTTGTCGGGTGTACCATTCCAAAGCTGAGCCACTTAAACATTGACTAAAATACGCAATCAGTAACTCATCTCTTCTGCCTGCCCCTCTCATCTTGCTACAAAAACCTCTCAGTTGCGCCACTGGATCACCATGCCCGTCATATAAATAAACCTTGGGCATCTTGAACCCTTTATGGTAATTGGACATCTGGGAACGGACACAGGACTTTATAGGCCATGCTTACTTGTCCACCTAGCCCCTGCATATTCCTGAAGGATTTCTCCAAGCTCTTGACTTTCCTAGCCATCTCTTCCTGTTCAGAATTCTTAGGAGGCTTCTCAGTTTCCGCCAAAAGATCAAAATGAGGAGTGTAAGAACATGGTTCCGGTGCTTTGAAGGTTGGTTCTGGGGGATAATAATGATTGGCTTGAGTCTGGAATAGAGGTTCACTGGAAGATCGGTGCAATGCAGTAGATGGAGGTGCCACAAACACATGAGTGGTCAGTGGGAAAGGGTATGAGACTGGTTTGGGTGGTGGGGCTGGTGGTGTTTGGGAGGTGGTGCCATAGCATTGTTGGTAGGTAGGAAAGGCAAGGATGAATTCACAGTGGGAGGATCTTGAGGTTGAGCCAATGACATGATATAAGCAGGGTTGGCGGGATAAACCGGTGGTGGATGCCCCTTTACCCAGGCTTGATATATTTCGGCCATTTGTTGTTTCATCTTATACATCTCTTCTTTCATCGCATTAAAATCAACTTCTTCCACTTCTTTTCATGGGTCAACAATACTCGCCTCCAATTCTTGGTTAGTCATGTTCAGCCTGCCTTTTGACCGGTTATTATAGGAATGGGTTGCCAAAATGCCAGAGCAACTAACCACCTGCCTGGACTCAACATCAACAACAATTCCATTAGCGGTTAGAGTTTTAACAAATTGGTAGCCGCACATTTAGGGAATGAATGCACCTAAACAGTTAGTCATTTCTATTATGCATTTGTTCGGCTGCTTGCGTCATCCGGGCTTTTCATTTGCAAATCCTCTTACTCTTCATCTCTTTCCCTTGCTTTTGCTCTTTCTTTGTTTTTCTCGCTCGTTTCCCTCTCTTATTGTTTCTTTCTCTCAATTTTCTCATTTTTCCCTCTTTTCTTTTCCTCTCAGGTTATTTTCCTCTCTTTTTCTTTCTCTTTATGTTTCTTTCTCTCAATTTCCTTATTTTCCCTCTTTTCTTCTCTTTTCCTCTTATGTTGATTTTCCTCTCTTTTTCTCTCTCTCTTTTTAATTCATTTGATTACGGTCGAATCCTGTAGAGATTGCCTACGTATCATGACCCCGCATGAATCATACCAAGCGTAGTTCTTGAAAAATAAATGTAAAAGAGAAGCAAAATGTTTTGGGATTTTCAATTTTCATAGATGGCAAATACTTTGATTAAAAAGACTCAAAACTGACCGATTAAAATAGACTCTGACGAAAAGAAGAAATACAGACTCCAAAATCAACTGATAGACTCTAGCGAAAAGAAAGTACAGACTGCAACAACTGACAGATTCCAGTGGAAAAGAAATACAGACTCCAACAACTGACTGACTCTAGTGGAAAAGAAATACAGATTCCACCAATTGACAGACTATAGTGGAAAAGAAATACATACTCAAATGAGGATCATGAATGCATTAAAGTTCCTGGTGCTCGCGGGACATCGTTCGGTCTCACCGCGGACCTACATGCAAGATCCCTTTGAAGTCTATCCAAGTCGCTCATTATCTGTTTAACAAATGCCATCACCACCGCGAAAAAGGTAGTGCGGGTCATGTTTTCACAGGCTCGGCAATTCATAACAATATAGTTGGCGATGATTCTAATTCTCTCTCTGATGACACCTTTCTCTTGCAACAAATGCCCAATCTGTTGGGCCTTGGCCTCCAAAGTCTGCTCGGCTACCTGATTTTGCTCTTGAAGTCGTTGCAAATCCATTTCTAATTGTGCCAATGTTGTGTAACTATGTTCTCTTTCAGCTTTGAATTCTTTCGCCTGTTTGATCATTTTTCTCTCTGCGGTGATGACCCTTTTCTTTAATCCCGTAACTTCATCATCGTACTTTTATTTCAATTGCCTAACTAGGCGTTCTCGCTCCTCCGCATTTTTAGCCAATTGCTTTCGAGCCCTGGCTAGTTCCCTTTCTGCTTTGCTCAGATAAAAATTATAGTCATACACGTTCTGCCTTAAATTATCTATGAGCTTTTCATCTTTGGCGCTTCTGGTGGGTTCTTCGGCTGCTATCTTCATCTTTCGAATTTGGCCTCGTAAGGCTTCATTTCCCTTAGCTAATTTATTCATTTCACCCTTATCGGCTACAGCTTGCAAGCTTTTTTCAAACTGAATGTCTTGGACCCACTTTTCCAACTCTCCTATTTTGGCCATGTATTCATTCTCCTTAGCTAACCAGGCCCATTGTTCATGTGATGATTCGACAAAATCCTGGAGGTGGGGTCTTTTGGCACGCCTCCCAAATGCAATTTCTCTTATATACCAAGTATGATACCCAGATGAAACTTCTCCTTTAGATCGATCCCGCACACATGTATTTGCTGCCAAGTATTGACACTCACTCCAGATCTGGCGGACTGTTGCTTCAGGGAACTGGCCTCATCAGGACTAATCTCAACTACCCGGACACTGAGATCTTCATCTTTTGGCACTATCTGGCACCTCCTAAGCTGTCTCAACATCCGATACGGGGCACAAGGTTGAATGCTCCTAAGACCCATCAAAAGGAAGTGGGGCCCAGTTGCTGGCATATATATGATCTCATCTACAGGTAACCATCCAAATGTCCACTCTATTTGATTGCCAGTGATACACCGAAGGTATGACGTCCATTCTGTGACCCCTTCAGGCAAGCTAATCCCCTCAATCCTTGTATAAAATTCCTTTATACATGTTTTCTCTATTGACCCACAGCTCATGAACTGGGGACGGTGGCATAAGTGTTCGGTCATCCACATTTGCAACAACAAATTGCACCCCTCGAAGAAGTTTCCCCTGGCTCTGTAGGCTCTGAGAGCACGAAAGATCTCAACTACTATCATAGGTGCGAGTGTGCTCTTCGCCTGGGTGAGTAAAGTGATGACGACCCCTGCTACTTTTATGTCAATATTCCCGTCTTTCCTCGGGAATACCAGGAACCCCAAGAAAACCACCATAAAAGTGAAACGTCTATGTTCTTCCCATTTGTGGCGGTTCCCTTTGCTGCATATTTTGTTTTTCGGATTATTGAACCCCCCTATATGGCTATATCTTTGGTATAAAAATTGTGGAGTACAAAAGTCATCTGCCAAATCCGAGTTGTGGACCCCTCTGCTTATCTTTAGCGAGTCTAAGAATTTGTGCACAGCTACGGTTCTCGAGGCAACCAAGTACTTGTGTCTTAAAGGAAGTTTAAAGGAAGCTAATCGTTCCCAATATACACAGCTATTTCTTCTAAGGTTGGGGTAAGTTCACAATCTGAAAAGTGGAACACATTGTGCGCCGGGTCCCGGCATGTGACCAATGCCCTTATGATGTCTCCTCTGGGTATAATCTCCAACAGTTCGGGAAGGCCCCCCAAATATTTCTTGACCTCGTCTTGCCCTTCTCCACCTAGATCATTCCACCACAGCCGCAACTCCAAAGGGATTTTTTTCACGATTGAGAAAGGTTCATTTTGAATTGTGCTCATCCTGCACATTTATTAAGGTGATTTAATAGCTTATTTTTGACCTAAAAGAAAAGTGACACCATTTTTTCCAAAATTTTCATTTCACAACAAAAAACCGGTTTTACAGATACGACCTTTTAGCACTTCGAGGAAGAAGATTTTAAGGTTGTGCCCACTAACTGTTTAAAATGACCCAAGGTGGCTGTTCTTGTAAAAACAGCCTTCAGGCGCCTTTTTGGGGGACATTCGGCTTAGTTTTAAACAAGAATGGCATCACCTGGCTTATTCATGACACAACTCAAAAATTTTTGTTATTTTGGGCTATTTTTGCAAAAATGAAAGTTGGATCCGATGGGGGTTGCCTACGTATCCCACATCCGGTGGGAATCAAACTGACGATTTTCGGGAAAATAAAACACACCAAATATTTGAAAACAAAACCTTCCTTTTTTTTTTCTTTTCTTCTTAAAAATCCGGCAGAGTTTCAATACTATTTTGGATATTGGGTTTTCTTATAAAAAAGGTGATTACCTCTCCTAACCCTCACACCGCTATTTTCTTTCCCAAACTCTCTCCTTTTATTTAAAAGCCGGTCAGCATGAAAATCCAAAATAGATAAATGCACAAGTAGGATGCATCAAGATGGTCCATTATTCCGGGTACATCTGTCCTAGACGGACCCAACCCCTATGTTGAGTCCTGTCAAAATGCACATGATGCAGATAAGCGTTCCTACTAGGGATCCAGTGTGAGGCTAATTTATTCTAGGTTCAAAACCTGCTTATATGTTCTAGACTGTGTACCCAAGCGGACAACTTGAGTCGAGGAGAGGGCTACGTACCGGGAAGCAAAAAGCCATCCGGCTTAGTAACTTGTCTGGCCCTTTCTTGCTTTAAGGTATGATACTAACATAATTGGGAGTCTCGACCAGCGAGCACATCCCCAGAGGTGAGAAGAAAGGGGTTTCGTAACAGTTTTATATATACAATTCAAATAATATCAAAGCGGTAAAAAGCAACATTTTGCACATTAGTCCCATAAAATCAGATAATAAACAAAGCCAAATACAAGCTCGAATTCTGAAGCCTGAACCGAAGTTCTGGGTTCTTCTTCCCAGCAGAGTCGCCAGAGCTATCACACCTCTTTTTTTCACTACACCTTCGGAAATGGTATAATAAATAGGGATTTTTTCCAATTAAAGGACAATCAAAACGAGTGTCATTTATTAAGATTTAGAGTCACCACTTGGGAGATTTATGGTGTCCCAAGTCACCGGTTCAAATCCCGAATTGTGGAAAGGGTTGACTCTGTATTACAGTCCGCGAACCAAAAATCCGGGTAAGGAATTCTGTTAACCCAGGAGAAGGTGTTAGGCATTCTCGAGTTTCGTGGTTCTAGCACAGTCGTTCAACTGCTATAATTGGCATAATTATCATATTTTAAAACATTTTGAACCTATGTGCAAATTTTAACTTTAACCACTTTTATTTAATTTTTAAACAAAATTGCAATGTTATTAAAACACGTCTCAAACCACGTCACGTAAGTGCACCCGTGATTTTTGACACATTCTAACACAGTTGAGATTTGGATTTGGGTCACATAAATGTGCACCCGAGTTTAGGAAAGTAATATTATTAAATGACGAGCCTAAAGCGACTAGCGTGTTGTTAACTTTGCGGGAGGCCATGGTAATTCGCTAAATGTCACGTCCCAAGTTCTAAAGATTTTAAAAATATAATTAAAGTGGGCAATGCAATTTGTGAATTTTGTTTGGTGTGGCGCACCTCAATTTATTTTTAAAGGACATCCTAAAGATGAACTAACATTATCTATTAAGGATTGTCTTTAAAAACACTTAATTGATTAGGACTATGAATTAACTATTATTAAAGCATTCAAGGAAAATTGGGCCTCAAGATCAAGTTCAAATTCAAACAAGAGAATTTCCAATATTGAAGACCCCCTTGGTACAAATTTGCCACTTAACTTGAAAGGACCAAGACCTACAATTCAATTTTTAAAGTAAATAGCTTCAATAATGAACTTAGGCTTCCAGCACATCGGGCCTCGAAGCTAGCCCAAGGCGAAGGAAAGTCCATTCGACTTTGTTTGTAAAGCTTGTCCAAAGCTTGGGCCTTAGAACAAGGCCAAAGTGAGAGCACACGGGAGCTGGGACTCAGGATCGAGTCCCCATAGGCTCTTAACTTGGTAAAATTAATTGGTGTAGTGGGCTGATAATATTAGGGCCTATTATTATGCGAATGGGCCAACGTTAAACTTAGTTATTACGGCCCAAACAGCCCAGGCAGTAATACCAAACATGATGAACGTGAAGTTAGAGATTGGTTCTTCAATTCAAGGAGTTTACTATTAAATCAAATCACAAATGGGCAAAACAACAGTGGTATGCATATACTAAATCCGGACCTTATGCTCATTTTCAGGTCATATGTATACTGATGCCTCAACATATTTGTCTCTGAAACTTTATTCTCTAAAATAAAACCAAGTTCAACTTCATATTTTAGAACTAATTCATGAACTGTAACGGGAAGGAATCTACTGAAGCTTTCAATTACAAAAAAAAAGTGGATAAAATGCATTAATTTGAACTCTAGAACTCTAGTCATGGCTTGTAAAACTAATTCCAACTATCATGGAAATAAAATGCATTATAATACTGCATAGTATCCAAATGTATATGGCTTGCACTGTATTTAAAATGCATTATACACAGTATCCAGCAATAAAATCTGGTAAATTCCAACTAACAGGGCTTGTAAAACTAATCTATACTACTGAAACAAACAACTCGAAACCTGTCATAGTTCATAGTCCACAATTAATACAATGAGGATTTAACTAAGTCATGAAACTATTTGGAATACAATAAATCAGTAAATCATTAAAAGGAAAAACAAACAGAACAATCAATGCATCACTTTTATTCCATTTCCAACTGGAGAGCTACATCGCAACAGATTCAGGATGTGTACCTGGAAATGTAAGGAGATGTAAGAAGAAGGAGAAGTCAGCTACAATGAACAACAATCAACAGCAGCTTAAGCTCAATTTTGAACCCAGGAAACGATATCAAACAGCCCAGAAAATAGTTTCAAGTAAATATCAACAACAAACACTCAAACCAAACTTGAATGTCCCAAAATGAACTTTGAAATAACTCCAAGGACTTCTAAGACCTCAACTACTGAAGTTTCAGAACTTTCAATGCCTGGAAATCTAAGATCTAAACTCTAAAATGCTCAAAAACTTTCATATTCTGCAGAACTTTTGTTTATTTTCAGTATTCCCTCTCAAACTTTCAAATTTTAAGATTTTTTTTGGTTTTTGGATTTGAATTTCAAAATTTTCAAATTCTCTCTGTGCTCTATACTTTGAATTTTGAATTTTCAGATTTTTGGATCTCTAAAACTTGTATTGCAAGGCAGGGTACTGCCCTTTATAGGCAAAGCTTAGGGCAACTTTCAGATTTTGTTTTACACCCTTGCCCCCTCTTTTAATTTTAGTTTTTTGCTTAGAAGTCCTTAAAGGACTGATTTATTGCCCAAATTATTATACTAAGTTTCTGAAATTATAATTGGAACCCCACTCTAGAAGGTTCTAAGGGTTTCCAATTGCAGTTACTGCAAAGGTTTCCTAATTGAAATACCTATACTACCCCTGACTTCACCCTGAATTACTAACTTAGGCTAAACTAACCCCAGCCCTTTTAACTTGGTCTAAACGACCATGGTTAATCATCAAGGGCCCTGACATGTTCAACAACAACCAAACAACACTCAATGGACAAAACTCCAAAATTGAACCAAACCTATTTTTTAATCTTGAATTATTTACTAAAAGCAGAATTAGAGACCAATATTGGCAATTATCAGTCAAACAGGAATTTAAGAGAACAAACTAAAATTAATCACACTGCTGAATCATGAATTAAAACTGACTCAATAATAACAAAAAAAATCACCAGAAAAACTTAAACAAAAGAAATCTAGAACACTGCATGATGTGAAAACCAAAGCATATATGAAGAAATCAGAACAACTAAATCCCAACTAGTTCTAATAGCGGGGAATTTGAATAATAAAAGAAAAAATGGGAAAATTTACCTATGTAAGACTGAACAAGGATTGAACTTCGATTCGAGTCTCAAAATAATGTTAAATGTTTGTTCTTCTCCAAGAACAAACGGAAACATTATTTCGTGACTTAAATCAGGCTCTAGACTCGAGAAACTGGGAAAGAAATCTTGCCGCTTTGAACTTTAGGGTTCTGCCCTTTTTTGATTTGAAATTTGAGAGCTTCAGGTGAGATTTTTAGGGAACTAATCAGGGATTTGGGAAGAGGAAGGTGAGGAGACCATAGGGTGTAATTTTGGTGGGGTTTGGAGACGGCGTCGCCGTACACGGCGGAGGCAGTGGCTAGGGTTTTGCTTATTCGACGCGTTTGGGTGAGATTTGAAGGAAATGGGGGTAGGATTTGGTAAGGGGAGGTGAAGGAGCAGCGGTGGTGAAATATTGGTGGCCATCAGAGACTGGCCGTCAGCCGAGGCGATTTCCGGCCGGCGGCGGATGGTGGAGGACGGCGGCGTTACATCGGGGGTTAGAGTGGTTTGAGAGATTGTGAGATGGGGGTAGGAGGGGTCGTTTAGACAGTTATATACTTAGGGCTCCTCAGTTCCTAAACGTTTGATCAAAAAACCTAGACAGTCAGGATCAAATACCACCTCAAAAGACGTCGTTCCATGGGGAAAGTGGTCTGGACCGGATCGGGGTGATTTTGGGCTGGGTTGAACGGGTTTTTAACGGGTTTAGGGGCTTGGGCTTGGTCTTTGGAAAGGGTTAGCCAAAAGCTGGGCATTTTTATTAATACCCTTAATTCTTTTTATAAAAATAAAAAGACCTGATTTAATTAAAGTTAAACTAATTAATTTTTAAAAATTAAGTAACTCCTAATTTAAAATAAAACTAAGACAAATTCGAAAATTAAAAGGTAAAATGCAAAAAGGGCTATTTTTGGTATTTTCTTACATTAATTAATTAACTATCCTAAAAAGCAGAAAATTGGGTCCTAAATGCAAATGCACTATTTTTGTATTTTTATGAATTATATCAATTAAACATGCACACAAAAATGCAAGCAAACACAAAAATTATGCAATTAATTCCCTGAAATTAAATAATTAAAAGAAAACCCTAATTTTAAGATTTCTATAGGAGTAATTCAAGCGAGGCAAAAATCACGTGCTCACAAACACTCTCCCTTACCATGTAGCAATGAATATATATAACATTTGGGAGATAGAATAAGCAATAATAAACCTTACGTCAATAACGGTTTCACAATACCGAACCTCAACTTCCAAAAATATTCAATTATCATCAATAGTTCATAAATGTGGAAAGATCGATCAATTAAGTAATAAACTAGTCTAAGCATGGATATCATAATCAAAGGAGGAAATAAATTATAAGAAACAAGTGTCACCCGCATGCTTTAACCCAATAACAACGCAAAAGTACTCGTCACCTCACATATATGTTCTACCCAACATTTAAGCATGTAGCAAATAGGCAAACAAGTCCTAATCCCTCAAATTAAGGTTAATCACGATACTTACCTCTCTCCAAATTCGATTCAAAGCTCAACCACAACTTCGCCTTTCGAACAAGCCTCTGAACCAACCAAATCTAGAAAATTATTAACCAAACGATTCAAAATAAGCGTTAGGAACTACCCATGAATGAAAGAGGTTCAATTAGGTCATTATTGAAAAATTCAACTCTCAGGACTGCTTGGTCCAAACAAAAAATTCAGACCATAACCAAATTACCCATTCACCCCTGAGCCCAGTTATGTACCCTGTTTCGACATCCGACCTCAATTTGAGGTCTAAATTCCAATTTTATAAAAATCCTTCATTCTACCCAAATTCCCAATTTCTACCATAAAAATCCTAGATTTAAGGTTGAAATCTAATGAAATGTATTGGGAAATTGATAGAAACTATGCTAGATCACTTACCAATGAACTGGAGAAGAAGAGTTCTTGAGAAAATCGCCTCTAAGGTTTTTAGGTTTGAAAATTGGGAAGAATGAGAAAAATCCCGTCTAACTCAAGTCCACGGGAAAATGTCGCAATTGCGATCCCTGATTTGCAATTATGAACCTGGCAATTGCAAAAAAGACCTCACAAATGTGAAGCCCTTGCACCTTTGTTGCCTTCGCAAATGCGAATAATATGTTCGCAAATGCAAACCTGAAGAGATCACAATCGCGACCCCAGATCTCGCAAATGCGAAAACCGGTCCCCAACCCTTGCTCGCAAATGAGAAGCCTTTTTTGCAAATGCGAGGCTCACATTTCCGAGCCAGACCTCACAATTGCGATATCTACAAACAACACCAGAACACACACTCCCACCAACTGTGATTCTAAGTCCAAATTAACTCTGTAGCCTCTCCAAAACTCAACCAAGCCCTCGGGGGTCCAAACAAACATGAACACCAGTCCAAAAAACTCATACGAACTCGCTCGCGCGATTAAAACACCAAAATAAACTATGAATCGGGCACCAAATCAAATGAAAATTTCAACAAAACTTAAGAATTTCTATTTTAACAACCAGACGTTCGAATCACATTAAACCAACTCTGTTTTTCACCAAATTTTATAGACAAGTCTTAAATAAAGAAATGAACCTATGCCAAGCTCCGAAATCAAAATCCGGACCCGATAGCAGTAAAGTCAAACTTCGGTCAAATCTTTAAATTCTTTAAATCTTTACTCTTAAACTTTTCGACAAAATGCGATAACTCGAGCTAGGGACCTCCAAATTCAATTTTGGGCATACACCCAAGTTTCAAATCACGATACAGATGCACCAAGACTGTCAAAATACATATCCGAATCCATTTTCTCATAACGTTGACCAAAGTCAACTCAAATGGACTTTTAAGGTACGAATTCACACTTTGATTAATTTTTCATAATAAAGCCTTTCGAAAAACACACGGACCACACACGCAAATCGAGGAGGGTAAAAAGAAATTATATAAGGTTTTAAAATATAGAATTAATGTTTAAAACTCTAGATGATCTATCGGGTCATCAAAACAGCATTTACGTATTTGCCTAATGTCTGATCGGCATGGTGATATTTTATGTTTTATACAAATTTTGGATGCATGGCAGGAACTATATGCCTACCATCATTACTATGTTAGGAACTTGAATACTAACTTCCAGAGGGCTCGTCTGAGCAAGAGTTTACATGATTTAATGTGGACGGCTGCAATAGAACATCAAAGGTGTAAATTCAGAAGGAAAATGGAATTGATTACCTGGGAAGACCCATAAGCATATTGTTGGTTGATACGATATGAGCTTGACAAGTTCACTTTGCATAAGGAAGGTGGTAGAAGATAGTAAATTTTGACTACAAATGTATCAGAGTCTTTCAACAGGTTGATGAAGTTTGCCCGTGGATTGGCGATCACTGCCATGGTGCGGATGTCCTTTAAGCAGATGGTGGAGAGGTTTGTTGAAAGATCTAGAAGTGCATCGTCATTGATGGAAAGGGATGTTGAATGTATGCCACAGCCGATGAAACGATTTGAGAACTATAGGAAGCGAGCACATTGGCATATATTTTTGCAGTATTGCAATGAGTGAAATATTTTTGAAAAGTTCACACTGGTATGCATCAAACCACGGTAATAATACCTACACTATCAATAAATCCAGAAGAATATGTTCGTGTGGGAAATGGTCGATCCATCACTTTCCATACTCACATCCGATAAAGTGCTTTCAACATAGAGGTTTTGCAGCAACGAGGTACGTTGATAAAGAATATAGTATTGCTGTATACGTAAACACCTATAGTGGCCACTTTCAACCAGTGGGTGCTGAGTATTATTGACCGCTGGAATCATTTAAAATGGTGTGTAATAAGGATTATGTGCGTCAATAGCAAGTGCAAAACAGAAAGCAGATACAGAACTAAATAGATATTGTTGATGCCGTTTATACGTGTAAATGTGGTATATGTTCCCAAAAAGAATATGGTTGCCATAAATGTCCTTCGGTTGGTTTGGGAAGCGGTGGTAATTCAGCTCCCGGTGGTAGTTCATCCAATGTGCCAAATTTTTAAGTATAAATTTAGTGTTTTTGTTGCAGTATTTTTGTTATACTAATTTCTGTAATTGTGTTGTTTGCAATATTTATGAAATAAAATTAAGTTTCCAATAAGCCTAAATATAATTGAAATTTAGCATTGAAGATTCAATACAACAATTAAAAATAACTTTAACAAATAAATATTTTCGTTCGCCATTATCGTCATAGTCCGGCACTATTTTATTATCATTGTCCTCATCTTCTTCATCAACATCTTGTACGCTTCCATCCTAACCAAGGGCATCATAATATATGCCCCAGTTGACACATATTTCTCGTATTTCATCGCTATCATCAATAAATTCATTTTCTTGGTTTCTACAATAGTATGTGACTCCTACGTCCAACGTCTGTGGAAGAAACTTAGGTAGTTCCTCCTACTCTACAACTATTGGAAATACAGGAAAATCAATGTCTTTATGAAATTTTTTTATTTTCTAATAAATTCCAATACTAATCCTCCGTTCCTTGCAGGTAGTTAAGATAATCCAGTGAATGATGAACGGCTAGTGCCTTTTCTATCTCTAAAATCTCCTTCATCAAATGCCGAATCACTTTTGGTTCATTTGTGTGTGTTCTTGTTACAACTAGCTCATGCCAATAGCATAGTACTTCATAATCACACCTTTTTGAGTAAAAGGGAGCCCATTATAAGTTTTAACACCAAATTCGCATACCTTCAGGCTTTCTAGAATGCGTTTCACCCTTAATAATGTGCCATGCAACTTTGAGTTCAGTGTGTATATTGATAGGCTTATTTCACAAGGGACGTAGAACACCATACCACTTGTCATCAACCAAATAATTATAGCAGCCTATCATTTTTTTAAAGTAGGTGTCGATTGTGTTATGACGTGTTCCATGTGGATATGTTGAACTACCTTTGTAACGACCCGATCGATCGTTTTGAGCTCTAGCGCATTGTTCAGCAGTCAGAGGACATGAGCAACTTCATTTCGGGAATTATGACTTGTACACGCGGTCGGAATTGAATTTTGGGAAGTTCAGAGTTGATTTGGAGAGAGAATTCTCATTTTGGAAGCTAAAGGTAAAAGAATTAACTAAGATTGGATTTTTGAGTAAACGACCTCGGAATTAAGGTTCGAAGGTTCCATCAGGTTCGTATAATGATTTCGGACTAGGGTGTACGTTCGGGTCGGATATTGGATGACCCGGAAGCGTTTTGGCGTCTATTGTGGAAGTTAGCATTTTGGAAGAAATTTCATAAGTTTGGCTTGAAGTGCATTTTAGTGCTATCGATGTCTGTTTGGGATTCTGAGTCTATGAATAGCTTCATATGCTGATTCTGGAGTTGGGTGTGCGATCGAAAGTGAATTCGGAGGTCCGTAGGTCATTTTAGAGTCATTTGGCTAAAGATAGAAATTTGAAGGGTTTTTGAGAAGTTTGACCGGAAGATAACTTTTTGATATTGGGATCAGAATCCGATTTCGGAATTTGAAATAGGTCTGTGATGTCGAATATAACTTGTCTGCAAAATTTGATGTCAATCGGACGTGATTTGATAGGTTTTAATGTCAATAATAGAAGTTTGAAATTCTAAGGTTCATAAAACTTGGATTGGAGGTCGATTCATGATTTTAGCGTTATTTGATGTGATTTGAGGCCTCGAGCAAGTCCGTAATGTGTTTTGGGACTAGTTGGCATGACAGGTTGGGGCCCCGGGAGCCTCGGATGTATTCTGGGTGGTTAACGGGTCGAAAATGGAATTTTTAGAAGGCTGAGGTTGTTGGTTGCTGTTATAACCGTATCTGCGGGTTTTGGACCGCAGATGCGGTCTTGGGCTAGAAGAGAAGGGACCGCAGATGCGGGACCGCACCTGCGGTGGAGAAGTCGCAGAAGCGAAAATAAGGGGGCGTAGGAAGGACCGCAAATGCGGTGGAGTGGCCGCACCTGCGGAACCGCAGAAGCGGTCATAGGACCGCAGGTACGGAAATTGCTGGAGGTAGAATGGTGGTTTAAAACCGGGGATCGAGTTCATTTCACCCATTTTTCTCTTAGTATGGGAGATTTTGGAGAGCTTCAAGTAGGGTGTTTCATTATCATCGACAAGGTAAGCCAACCCCACCTATCTTGAGTTAAATATATTGATTTTGTGTGGATTTTAGCATGTAAATTGATAGAAAACTTGGGGTTTGAGAAAAAAACTAGAAAATTTGTATTATTGGATTTTGACTACGATTTTGGGTATGGAATCTAGAGAAAATTATATATTTGAGTTCGTGAGGCTATGGGTAAACTTTATCTTCAAAAAATTTTGGATTCCAGGCACGTGAGCCTGAGGGCATTTTTGTCAACTTTTCGATTGGGTTTAAGAATTCTTATAAATTGGATTATAATGAGTACATTAGCATATATTAATGGGTTTACATAATTATTGGCTAGTTTTGGAGTGTTGTGCATCGATTAGAGTCTATGGAAGAGCGTGGAATGCTGGTTATGGATCTTCGGAGCGAGGTGAGTCTCCTTTCTAACCTTGTAAGAGGGAATTTTCCCCCTAGGTGAATTAATTGGTTATGTGGTCCTATTTGTGGGGGCTAACACGCACAAGGTGACGAGAGTTCGTTCGTAGCTACTATTATGCTATTGTCCGGGTAGTATAGGACCCAAAAACATGCTATAGTTAGATTAATTGTAACTTGTTGACAGCTCAAATTGCTCAAACCACGTCGAATTAATAAATAAATTTAAAAAATGATTAAACTTCTTTTCTTAAATTGTTAAAAGAGAAAGTGAATTTTTTTTGAATAAATATTCCCCGATAAATTCTTAATTGTCTATGTGAGCATGCATTTCTATGTGTACCTGCGTCGCATGCATGATTCGCAAGCAGGGTGATTGTTTAATTTATGTTGACCGCGATGCATGGATGGTTCCCGCCGTTCGACCCTCGGCAATGCACAGTTTACATTTTTGTTGGAGCGGGCCGTCGACCTAGGCATGATTTGCGCATGCTTGTATTGCTTATTTTGATACTTATTGAAGTTGTTGCTGCTTCTTTCTGGCTTAAGTATATACGTATAAATGATAAAAAGGAATGATTTCCTATAAAAGAAAGAATTGTTTATTTGTTTCAACCTATTGAATTATAATCATGTTTATAAAAATTCACGAATTAATATACTATGGATATACCATCATTGGACCATTAGTAAGTGTCGAAGCCGACCATCTCGTCTCTACTTCTTCGAGTTTAGACGGGATACTCATTGGGTACACGTTGTTTTCGTACTCATACTACACTTCTGTGCATATTTGTTGCACATGCATATGCATCTCTAGTGGCCTACTAGGCGTAGTAGCATGGATGATACAGAGACTTAGGTGAGCTGCACTTCTCGAGATGATTCACAGCCAGCAGAGTCTCTCTCAGTTTTTTGTATTTATTTCTATCCAATATTGTATTCTGGACGATTGTTGTATCACATTATTTCTTAGAAATTGCTCATGCACTTGTGACACCAGGTTCTGGGAGGATTTTTCGATTATTAAATGTTAAGTTTTGTTAAAGACTTCGCGGTTGTTTCTGTAAATTTTATTATTCGTTATTTAATGTATAAAGAAAAATGATTCTAGACAATAAAAAACTTGGAATTTAATTAAGTATTTTGGTTGGCTTGCCTGACAGCGGTGTTCGGCGCCACCACGACCCTCAGTAGATTTTGGGTCGTGACAACATGTTATTAGAGCACTAGGTTCCTAAGGTCTCTCGAGTCATGAGCAAGTCTAGTGGAGTCTCGCGGATTGATACGGAGACGTCTGTACTTATCTTCGGGAAGCTGCAGGACTGTTAGGAGTACTTACTTTCTTGATTCCTTATCGTGCGACTTGATCCTTGGGAGCGTATACCTTTAATTCATTCCTACTCAATCTTACGCGATGCGAACCGCTTGTTATAAATCAAAAATTGAAGAACCGTAATGGTACTACATATGTGATACGGGATGTTTTTCCCGGTATAGCTGATCGGATTGTTATCGTCGCTTTATGGAAGAATATTTTATTGCTTCAGCCCAGTAGCGATACTTCTGATGTCTTTGAGGCTAGGCACAAGTTGCCATGATGCTTATGAATTATTGTTCTGTAGTATTGATATGATGGTAGGACATTTTCCTACTTGTCGGGGCGGTGAATGACTTGATGGGAAGTTTACTCAGTGCATAATTTAGAGATTTGGTATTTTATTCCCGGCAGTGAAAAGGCAATCGGGCTGAGAGTGTTCAGGTTTGGGTTGATGGGGTAATGGGACTTGGTATTTGTGGGCATGGTGGAGTTTTTCTTATACGATGATGTGTCATTGTCCTTATTGAATGTACTAAGCTCGCTGGTGTTATGACCTTCTACAATTCATCTTTGGGGCAAGCTATTGTTAAATAGTATTGAAAATGCGACTGTCAGATATCCCAGGGTGCGGTGGTTCAGGATTGAATCGGTATCTCTAATGTCGACGGCTCGAGAAAGATGATCTTCAGAAAGTTTTTCTTATACGATGATGTGTCATTGTCCTTATTGAATGTACTAAGCTCGCTGGTGTTATGACCTTCTACAATTCATCTTTGGGGCAAGCTATTGTTAAATATTATTAAAAATGCAACTGTCAGATATCCCAGGGTGTGGTAGTTCAGGATTGAATCGGTATCTCTAATGTCGACGGCTCGAGAAAGATGATCTTCAGAAAGTTTTCAAATTAGTAGCGATGGTGGGTACAAGTGCTACTAAGGTAGATTTTATTTAAGGCAACAATTGAACAGCAAAGTATGAGGAAGGACATGTTGGAAGTGTCAGGCGGTGTTTAAAACTTCTAGAAGGCCAGGTATGAGAAGTGCAGGTCGAGTAGTTGATTAAAGAAGTATGTTTTCCCAAAGTGGGAGAGTGGCGGAGTTGCATAGGGGCTTGGTGGTAGGATGACTACGCACTTTAAGGAGAGTTGGGATCGATTTGGGAATGTTAGTGATTGGTGATTGGGGTCTACGGAGCTAATTTGAAGTATGGGCTAATATGCAGCAAAGAGATTGGTCATGCGAATGTGGTCGATAATTCAGAGTATAAAAAGGGGTTTTACAGAAAGAATCCGAGAATTTAGGCGGTTGATTGCGTAAGGTTATGTCAATAAGAGATAAAGAAGTCAGATGAATTCCAGAGTTGTGAAATAATGGCTTCAAGATAAGTGGGAGAGTCCCACAGCCTATGATTGGGTTGCATGGTTAACTACTTGCGAGGTTTTATGGTTGTTAGGATATTTTTGGGTTATTTCAGCTACGGGAAAAGAACATAAGTGGTCGTTTGAACAAAGGAATTGTTAAAGGGTGTTATGGTTGGCCTTATTGGCTCATGTTCGGACTTGAGAAAGGATTCAGGATTTATGCCTTGTATAGATGCAGGGTTCAAACGAAGTGATTTCGCCAGGTGCTTTGTCGAGAGGGTATTCATGTGTTATAAGATTTATGAAGTCTATTATATTCAGGACCAAGTCAGAGTGGGTGGCTCTCAGCAATGGTCCTAGTAGATTTAAGAGGTAAAGTGTGGTGCCTAATGATTTCGAGCTTATAGGTACGGTTAGGGTTCAAGCTTGGTAGCAGCTTATGAGTGGAGTCCCAGAATGTTCTATGATGTTTTCACTTGCAGTGCAGCATTTGAAGAGGAAAATGAGAAAGGACTTCGGATTCGTAGAAGGATTAGCAGAATGGGCATATCAGTTGAGGGTGCGAATGTGCGCACAAAGAAGGAATGAAATGGTTCGAGGGATTCGAGACAGTATGGTCTCGTGATTCAAGGTCACTTAGGATAAGTGAGGATGGAGTATGTTATGGGTTTAACAGAATTGTTATTATTTCTTAGGAAATTAGGGTAAATCGAAAAAAGATAGATTGGTTAACCATAGTTGAGTTGGCATATTGGCGGTAGAGATCAGTTCCTTCAGCGTGGTCAAGTAATGTATGTGGTATGTGGAGGTACGCACGAGGCCTGTTAGTCGCCATAATTGATGTTATTCATGAGTATTCTACTGTTATGGCCCGTTACATGTAGGCGGATCCCGGAAGGGCTATGGTGGCTTAAGACCACTACTTATATGTTTGCATATTCTACGGTTATGAGAATTTACATGTATGTTGCTATGTTTCTCCTGAAGCGAGTCCAGTGAAAAGCTTTTATTGGCACATTGGGTGCAGTGAGTGGTATGGAATTTGAAGTGAGGATCAAGGTTGCAGTTCGGTGCTGACAAGGATGTCATGAGCTCGGATGAGCAGGAGAGGATTGTCGAGGTTTAAAGTAAGTTGGTATTGTCGGCAGTGTCACCTGAGATCAGTGATTTGTGAAAAAAGGATGGTTAAGGCTTTTTTATCGCTTTTCAGCGATAGTACGGCCTGTGGTTTGGATGTACATACTTGTTATGTGTTTCGGAAGGTTGTAGGAGCGTGTCCCACAGGAAGATTGTATAAGTGTGGCATGT
The DNA here is from genome assembly GCA_026770625.1 of Nicotiana glauca. NCBI lineage: Eukaryota > Viridiplantae > Streptophyta > Magnoliopsida > Solanales > Solanaceae > Nicotiana > Nicotiana glauca. Next base: position 68,702 of record MU720832.1, read on the forward strand.
AGTCACTTGATTGACTTAAGATTTAAACCAAGTATGAGGATTATGGTAATATCATTAATTTGAAAATTTATGCATGGAGGGCACTCAGTTTATTGGGTTATGGACCGTGGAGGTTTGCTCCGGTTATGATGGTTGTTCTTATGTGTTAGAAGAAAAGAGGGTAATTATGGACCCTTGAAAGGTCATTAGCCTAGTTCAGTATGATCAGAATGAGATGGATGTCTGAGGAGGGATTTAATGTGAATATGGGCTTTATAGCAGGCCAGGTGTGTTCATTTCAGCAATGCGCTCCTTATGGAAGAGTGGTCGGGGAGTTATTTTGTTGTCAGAAGTTTCATGTAGTGATGTACTATGCCGTATGAGTTGTGAGATGGCTTGGTGAATTTCTTATGTATTATGGATCCGCGTAGAGATGATGTTATATGAGCAGGATGGCTCTTGCAATTCAGGTTGTATATCACACCTCAGTTGTGCTTGAGTTTCCTATCTTATAGCGCTATATGTGCCCTCATGGAAGGTATTATGCACGTAGCATGCTCGTGACCGAAATTTGGTGTTCTATTACAATGATCAATTTAGCTCGATGTGCATCTTCGTATCTGAGTTCTACGTGTGGATCGGGTGGCAAGCCGCCCTAGGTATGTTATTTCGATCGGGCGGCATGCCGCCATGGTTATGTTGTGTGGATCGGGTGGCACGCCGCCATGGTTATGCTGTTTGATCGAGTTGCGCACTGCAACAGTGTGATGTTCAGTACAGTTCCCCATATCTATTTTTATGCATTTTATTTCCTATTTTTCCTAGGAAAGCTCGTATTAGCTGTGTGCCCGCGTTGCATGTATGATCCGCGAGCGGGGTAATTGAATTTCCATTTCAAAGTTCATTTTTCTCTTTTTATCGCATTCGAACTGGTAGCCTATTGGCACATTGTGGCATCATATAAGACTTTTGATCAAGTCCGGGGTGGCTTATTGCCTGAGCAGTTCGTACGGGATGAGATGAGATCATTGGATTTGGAATCAGTGCAATCGGATTATGTGAAATGCATTAAGAAATTAAGACCATTATTCGGTTCAGAATGAGGTGAGGGTTCTCGTTAGGAGCAAAGACCAATTGAATTGTTGATTCGGCAGTAGTTATGAATTTTTGCACATCTCATCCGTCATGTCGGTACTGTAGGAGTTAGAGCAAGACCTATGTCGGTCATGAGGTGCAATGAGAGCATCAAATTCGTGGAATTTTGTCTAAGTTGATCAGAAAATGTTATTATGGTCTGGTGAGTAAAGTGATTCAAGGTGTGCATTCAGCAAAGTTATGCAGTCATGTTTGGGTACAACGTGTAGTGATTGATATGGTAATCGTATGTTGGAAACAGGTCGGGCATAGAATTTCGGATGTTGGAATTGGGCTCTAAGGCATAATTGCTTGAATAAAAGGGAATATCTTCAGAATTGATCGAGCTGATGTTCTTAACTAAGTTGTGGTAGCACGGGAAAGTTCATGAGAAGTTAAACTGTGATTTCAGACTACTCCAGTGCAGTTCTCAGCATGTTCAAGGACGAACGTATGTTTAAGTGGGAGAGAATGTAACGACTCGACCGGTCGTTTTGAGCTCTACCGCGTCGTTCAACAGTCAGAGGCCATGAGCAGCTTTATTTCAGGTATTATGACTTGTACGCGTGGTCGGAATTGAATTTCGGGAAGTTTAGAGTTGATTTGGAGAGAGAATTTTCATTTTAGAAGCTTAAAGTGAAAGAATTAACTAAGATTGGATTTTTCAGTAAACGACCTTGGAATCAGGATTCGAAGATTCCAGCATGTTCGTATAATGATTTCGGACTGGGTATACATTCGGGTCGGATTTTGGATGACTCGGGAGCATTTTGGCGTCTATTGTGGAAGTTAGCATTTTGGAAGAAAATTCATAAGTTTGGCTTGAAGTGTATTTCAGTGCTATCGATGTCCGTTTGGGATTTCGAGTCTGTGAATAGCTCTATATGGTGATTCTGGAGTTGGGAGCGCGATCGGAAGTGAATTCGGAGGTCCGTAGGTCATTTTGGAGTCATTTGACTAAAGATAGAAATTTGAATGGTTTTTGAGAAGTTTGACCGAAAGTTGACTTTTTGATATCGGGGTCGGAATCCGATTCTAGAAGTTGAAGTAGGTCCGTGATGTCGAATATGACTTGTCTGCAAAATTTGAGGTCAATCGGACATGATTTGATAGGTTTTAACATTGAAAATAGAAGTTTGAAATTCTAAGGTTCATAAAGCTTGGATTGGCGGTCGATTCATGATTTTAGCATTGTTTGATGTGATTTGAGGCCTTGAGCACGTCCGTAATGAGTTTTGGGACTGTTTGGTATGATTGAGTGGGGTCCCGTGGGCCTCGGGTGGATTCTAGGTGGTTAACGGATCGAAAATGGAATTTTTGGAAGGCTGAGGTTGCTGGTTGCTGTCATAACCGATGATGCGGTTTTTGGACTGCAGATGCGGTCTTGGGCTAAAAGAGAAGGAACCGCAGATGCGGTCATATTTACGCAGATGCGGGACCGCACTTGCGGTGGAGAAGTCACAGAAGCTGAAATTAGGGGGACTGGGAAGGACCATAGATGCGGTGGAGTGGCCGCACCTGCGGAATCGCAGAAGCGATCATAGGACTGCAGGTGCGAAAATTGCTAGAGGCAGAATAGTATTTTAAAACCGGGGTTTGAGTTCATTTCACCCGTTTTTCTCTTGGTATGGGCGATTTTGGAGAGCTTCAAGTGGGGTGTTTCATCATCATCGACGAGGTAAGCCAACCCCACCTATCTTGAGTTAAATATTTTATTTTGTGTGGATTTTAGCATGTAAATTGATAGAAAACTTAGAGTTTGAGGAAAAACCTAGAAAATTAGTATTTTTGGATTTTGACCATGATTTTGGGTATGGAATCTAGAGAAAATTTTATATTTGAGTTCATGAGGCTATGGGTAAATTTTATCTTCGAGAAGTTTCGAATTCCGGGCACGTGGGCCTGCGGGCATTTTTGTTAACTTTTCGATTGGGGTTAGGAATTATTATAAATTAAATTATAATGAGTACTTTAGCATATATTAATGGGTTTGCCTAATTATTCGATAGTTTTAGAGCGTAGTGCATCGATTAGAGTCTTCGGAAGGGCGTGGAATGCCGGTTATGGATCTTCATAGCAAGGTGAGTCTCCTTTCTAACCTTGTAAAAGGGAATTGTCCCCATAGGTGAATTAATTGGTTATGTGCTTCTATTTGTAAGGGCTACGCACGCACAAGGTGACGAGAGTCCGTGCGTAGCTACTATTATGCTATTGTCCGGGTAGTATAAGATCCAAAAGCATGCTATACTTGGATTAACTGTAACTTATGGACAACTCAAATTGCTTAAACCACATCGAATTAATAAATAAATTTCAAAAAGGATTAAACTTCTTTTCTTAAATTGTTAAAAGCGAAAGTGTCTTTTATTTGAATAAATATTCTCCGATAAATTCTTAATTAGCTATCTGAGCATGCATTCTATATGTACCTGCGTCGCATGCATGATTCGCGAGAAGGGTGATTGTTTAATTTATGTTGATCGCGTCGCATGGATAGTTCACGAGTGGGGAAATAGATGCAACTATGGTTCGCGCTGTTTGACCCACGGCAGTGCACAGTTGACATTTCTGTTGGAGTGGGCCGTCGACCTCAGCATGATTTGCGCATGCTTGTATTGCTTTCCTTGAAACTTATTGAAGTTGTTGCTGCCTCTTTCTGGCTTAAGAATGTACGTATAAATGATGAAAAGGAATGATTTCCTATAAAAGAAATAATTATTTATTTGCTTCAACCTATTGAATTATAATCATGTTTATAAAAATTCACGAATTAATATACTATGGACATACCATCATTGAACCAATAGTAAGTGTCGAAGTCGACCAGCTAGTCTCTACTTCTTTGAGTTTAGACGGGATACTCATTGGGTACACGTTATTTTCGTACTCATACTACACTTCTGTGCATTTTTGTTGCACATGCATATGCATCTCTAGTGGCCTACTAGGCGTAGTAGCATGGATGATACGGAGACTTAGGTGAGCTGCACTTCTCGAGGCGATTCGCAACCAGCAGAGTCTCTTTCAGTTTTCTATATTTATTTCTGTCCAATATTGTATTCTGTACGATTTTTGTATTATATTATTTCTTAGAAATTGCTCATGAACTTGTGGCACCGGGTTCTGGGAGGATTTTTTATTATTAAATGTGAAGTTTTGTTAAAGACTTCGCGGTTATTTCTGTAAATTTTATTATTTATTATTTAATGTATAAAGAAAAATGATTCTAGACAATACAAAACTTGAAATTTAATTAAGTATTTTGGTTGGCTTGCCTGACAGCGGTGTCCGGCGCCACCACGACCCTCAGTGGATTTTGGATCGTGACAACCTTCACATTTTTGCCTCTTCTTAAACAACTTATTAAATGTTAGTAGCATTTCTGAAATGGATGTTGTAATGGTTCTTGATATGGTTTTTGAATACTGATTGTTGGTTCAACTTAAAAAGAACTAAATTGTACGAACTTGTATGTTAAACTTAGCGCATTTCCAATATGCAATATATGTATTGTCATTTCGACCTGAAAAAGCAGTCGACCTAAAAAGTTGAACCAACTTGTACCGTAAATAATCATTAGCATGCGAATCGTAACGTAACACCAATATGTGTTATGTGTATTGTCATGTCAACCTAAAAAAGCTACATTGACTTGTACCGTAAAGAATTATTAGCACGCAAAATGTAGCACATCACCAATATGCGTTATGTAACCTAAAATCATACTTAGATGCCTATAAACTCCCCCTCCCCCACATTTTGCATTATTATTTGCGGCGTAACCAAACGAAGAAAATAACTTTCCATAAATTTTTCAAGTTCTAGCATTTTGACATGTCTGGACGCAATGATGTACCAAGGTGTTATTGTGTAAAATGTGAGATTTTGAATCCATGTTGGTCAAATTGCAATTTAGAATGCAGATGTTGGATGTGTAAATAAGTTGTAAGTTATTATTATTGAAAGTTATGTTGGTTAATAGATTATTTATAACATGTTAATTAATTGTCTTTTGTTATCATCCCCATTTGTAGGACGAAAATCAATGTGATTTTGAAGAATGGTATGATGAACCCATTAACAAGGAATACTACAAATCATGTTTGTTAAAAATTTAGAATCTGAATGGTGAGTATGAACTCCATATCTTGAAACTGGAAGAACAACTTGCGGCAGTGAAGAAGAAACTGAAATAGGCAGAAGAAGAAAATAATTAGTTGGAAGAAAATTTTCAGTAGTTGACGCATAGAATAATACACAATAGTGACTAATCAAGATAGTTAATGAGCATAACCAATCATGATATATTTAATACTTATTCATATAAAAAATACTTAGGTTGATAAATTTTCTATATTATTATTTATAGTATGTTAGTTTCTTATATTTTTTTACTAATATTTGGTAGAGTTTTGTATGAAATGTCATCTATTCTTTAGATATATCTGGGTTATAAGAGAACTAAATATTAATTTTTGTCACTAATCAAGATATATTTTATAATTATTCATATAAAAATACTTAGGTTTATAAATCTTCTATATCAGTATTTTATATGTTAGTTTCTTATATTTTTTGACTAAAATTCGGCAGGGTTATGTTTGAACTGTCATCTTTTCTTTAGATTTTTTGGGTTATTACAGAATTAAAAATTTAATTTTCATAACTAATCAAGATATATTTAATAATTATTCGTATTAAAAATAATACAAACTTAATACTAAATAATATTCAATTTATTTCATTCGTAATGATTTGTTTGTTAACTTTTATATTTTGCCCAAAAATCCGGCAGCGTCACTTTTGTAATGTCAACTAATTATTTTATGATTCATATCTAATATTTGATAATTATCTAGTAATACATTTAATCCATAATTGAGTACTCTAACCGAGTTAGTTTATGAGGGCACATAGTTTTTGTTCTAGACTAAAGAATCTTAAAGAGCACTAAAGTCACACTACTCTAAATGGCCATAAACAACATCAACTAAAATTTATTATTAGTTTTACTATGCTAAAGGGTACTACGTAACAATAAAATGCACAATATAACACTAAAGGGCACTAAACAATAATAAAGTTATATATTATTATATGTACAATACTAAAGTCACATATAATACTAATTATTCAACAAACGAACAGTATATAATTTTCATAATTTTTTCACATAAATAAACTAATCCAAATAAAAAATAAAAAAATAACTATATCAAAAAACAATCACAAAAAGCATACAACACAGTAAAAATAACTAATTAGTAATTTATATACATGAGTTTTTCTATAAAAGTGAGTCGGAATACCTCATTTTAGAGTTTTTTAATTGAGAGAAATTGATGATTTGACTACTGAAACGAGCAATAGAAGAGATCCACTATACGACAACGCCTTGGATCGGGTGTTAGCTTGCTAAAATACTGAGGGGACACGATTTTCGGGGAACGACTGAGCTCCAATAGAGATTTAAGCTTTAAAAACGGGGGAGGGAACTGTTTTTGCCGTTGTGTCGCAAGGAAGAAGGTTGGGCCATTTTTAATATAAGTATAGCGCATATATGCGATAAGCTATACCTAATGTCTTTTCAACTTCAGGTATAATGCATCCCGTATATGTCCTTTACTTATATTTTGACCGGCATTTAAATTTTAACTATAGCGCATGCCATTCATGTGCTATACATAAAATGGTCACATATTGTTTTTTCACTTATTTTTATGCTTTGAGTCCAAAAATACCACACTTTGGTTTTGGACTCCATTTTATACTCCCTATATTCTTTGTTCTGCTTTTTGTTTCTTGAAGTCTAGTTATAATCGGTCTTGATAATAAGCTAGAAACCTAATCCAATTAAACATTTTAAAGCTTGCAGTTAACAATGCAACACGTTGAGTATGTGTAATAAATTTTGTAGTGTTTCAAACCCTCATTTTATCATCGTACTTATGAAACTGAAATCTTTTTATTTTTTGTCTAATCTTTTTGAATCAAATACAGAAACGAACGATAGATGTTCACTAGATTAAAAGATGGCCAAATACCTTGCCCATTAAATTTGTCACGGATTATTAGGTACAATCTTAAATTATTCGTGGTCTTAATTACCCCCTCAACTAGTGTGATGACCCAAACGGTCATCACTTGTTTTAAATTAAATTCTATAACTCCGAGGTCTTGAAAATCTCATTTAGAGTCACCTCGATTTGTGTGCGCAGTCCGGGCGCGTAGCTGGAAAGCTTAAATGAGAAACTGTTGAAAATGATAAGTTTTGACTATAAAATGAATTAATTTGACTTTGGTCAACGTTTTGGGTAAACGGATCCAGACCCGTGATTTAACGATCCTGGAAGGTCCGTAGGAAAATATGGGACTTGGGCGTATGCCTGGAATCGAATTCCGAGGTCCCAAACCCGAGAAATAAATAATTTTCTGAATTTGTTTATAAGGTTTTGAAATGAAATTTGATTAGAAACTGATGGTATTGGGCCCGTATTTTGGTTTCGGAGCCCGATACAGGTCTAATATGTGATTTAAGTCCTTCCTGTGGAATTTGGTGAAATACGGAATCCATTTGACTTAATTCAGACCTAAATTGGAAAACTTGATGTTTTATGAAGTTTGAAAGGATTCATGGATTTTGAGGTTTAATCTGATGTTTATGATGTTATTTTAGCGATTTGATCGCGCGAATAAGTCTGTAGGTTATTTTTGAGGTTGTATGTATATTTGGTTTGGAGCCCTGAGGGCTCGGATGAGTTTTGGATAGGCTACGAGTTGCATCATTGAACTTAAAAGTTAGCTGGTATGAACTGACCTGTAGGCTTCGCATGCTCGCAAATGTGATCTCGCAAATGCGAAATAGCTCAGGCCTGATCCTTCATTGCAAATGCGATAATTCACTTCGCAAATGCGAAGGTTTCCATGATGGCCAGGGATCACAATTGCGATCAATATGTCGCAAATGCGACCAAGGTCTTGCAAATGCGAAGGTCCGTAATTTTTGAAGGATTCGCAAATACGAACGGTGCTTCGCAATTGCCATATCTTCAAGGTCGGGGTTCGCAATTCGCATTTCCCATATCAGAGACCTGCAAATTTTACACTTAACCGATTTTGAACCCTATTATTTATATTTTGTTAAACCCAAACACACTTTGGCGATTTTCCAAGAATCCTTTCTTCTCCAAATCAATTGTTAACCAACTTTCTTCAATTCTTATCATCTTTTAACATGATTTCAACTTAAAATCAAAGAATTTCAAGGGGAAATTGAGTGTTATGGGTAGAACCTAAGATTTTCAAAATTTGGGATTTGGACCTCAATTTGAGGTCCGATTTCAAAATAAATTATATATTTGAGTTCGTGGGGGAATTAGCAATAGGATTTTGGTTCGAACCTCGGGTTTTGACCACATGGGCTCGGGGCTGATTTTTGACTTTTTGGGTAAAACTTTGGAAAAATTCATTTTCATGCATTGGGGTGGATTCATTTAGCATTTATTGATATAATTAAGTAATTTGTGATTAGATACGAGCGAATTGGCGGTAGAATCAAGGGGTAAAGCAATAATTGAGGCTTGAGTTGTGTTCAAGGCATCAAGGTAAGTGTTTGGTCTAACCTTAGCTTGAGGGATTAGGAGTTGAGTCCTATTTGTTATGTGGTAATTGTTGAGTACGACGTATAGATACGGTGACGAGTATCTATACATTGGTGTCTAGCATGATCGTGATTGTGAATATCTTGATTCCGTAGAATCTTTCATGTCTTGGTAATGATTCCTATTTGTTGTGAAATGCTTGTGGAAGGAAATTGTGACCTTTGAACATCGAGGAGCATTGACTCAAATTATATTACAAATTGTGAAAGTATATGAGATGATTGAACCCTTTGGAGCATTGTCCTAAGTGGTAAAGTGATTTATGAAATATAAGTGAAAGAAAGAGAAAAAGTTATTAAATTGTTCCCTTTGCCGGGATTTAATTGTTCAATTTCGTTCCCTTGCCAGGATTCTATTATTATTTTCTTTGTTCCCTTGCTCCTTTGTTTGTGATTGTTGTTTGGGTGAGGAAGAGTGTTAAAGCACGAAGGGTGATGCCGTGCATTGTTTGTTATTGCGAGGAAAGAGTGTAAAGCACGAAGGGTGATGCCGTGCTGCAGGATGTACAATTCCGTGCCGATTCTATTGATTATATGTGAGGAAAAAGAGTAAAAGCATGAAGGGTGATGTCGTGCACATTTTATCATAAAATTGCTTTGGTGAGGAAAGAGAATAAAAGCATGAAGGGTGATGCCGTGCACATTTTATTATACCATTGCTTGGTGAGGACGAGAGTAATATCACGAAGGGTGATGTCGTGCACTTATTGATTTCTGATTCTTTATTGTTGTTCGAGTTATGTTGCTTCTTTCGTTACTTGATGACTTTTAATCGAAGTTGCTATCTTCCCCACAACATACTCCCCCTCCCATATTGATTGGTTATCTCTGTATCTCTATTCCACTATATATATATAACTGTACATGTTTATGTGGTAGTCCGATCTAGCCTCGTCACTACTTTGCGAGGTTAGGCTAGACACTTACTAGCACATGGGGTCGGTTGTGCTGATACTACACTCTGCACTGTGTGCAGATCCTAGAGTAGCATTTGGTGCGCAGTAGTAGCTCGGGAGCCAGCCTTCAGTCCACCGAGATACCGAGGTAGCCTTGCATGCGTTTGTAGGCCCAACGTCTCCTCTATCTTATATTTCATTTTGTTATCTCATGTATTCGAGACAAACAATGTTATATTTCTTTCAAACGGTTGTAGTTTATACTCTTATTAATCCGTGGATGTTGTAACACTGGTTCTTGGGTAGAGGCACATGTTGATTTCCACATTATTGTTCAACTTATTTAATTTAAGTCTTCCACTAATTTCAGATTCTGCAGTTATTTAAATATTTAATGCTTGTTGTTATGAATGGTAAAATGATTTAAAATTAATGAGTTAGGAGTTTATGATTTGTGCCTTTCCTAACTTCTACGAGTAGGCACCATCACGACCCCCGAGGGTAGGAAATTTGGGTTGTGACAAGCTGGTATCAGAGCTCTAGGTTACATAGGTCTCATAATTCACGGACAAGCTCAGTGGAGTTTGAGGGATCGGTACGGAGACGTCTGTATTTATCCCCTAGAGGCTACAGAGTTAGGAAAAGATTCACATTTGTTCTTTCTTGTCGTGCGATTTGGTTTCTCAATGCTAATTAAATTTCTACACTGTTCTTTTGCAGATGGCAAGAACATGCGCTTTGTAACGACCCGATCGGTCATTTTGATCCCTAGCACTCCGTTCAGTAGTTTGAGGCCATGAACAGCTTCATTTCAGGTATTATGACTTGTACACGCGGTCGGAATTGAATTTCGGGAAGTCCAGAGTCTATTTGGAAAGAGAATTTTTATTTCTGAAGCTTAAAGATGAAAGAATGAACTAGGATTGGAATTTTGAGTAAACGACCTCGGAATCGGGGTCTGAAGGTTCCATCAGGTTCATATGATGATTTCGGACTTGGGCGTATGCCCGAATTGGGTTTTGGATAACCCGGGAGCGTTTTGGCACCTATTGTGGAAGTTAGTGTTTTAAAAGAAATTTCTTAAGTTTGGCTTGAAGTGCATTTCAGTTTTATCGATGTCCATTTGGGATTTCGAGTCTGGGAATAGCTCCGTATGGTGATTCTGGAGTTGGGGGCACGATCGGAAGTGAATTCGGAGGTCCGTAGGTCATTTTGAAGTCATTTGGCTAAAGATAGAGAATTGAAGGTTTTGAGAAGTTTAACCGGAAGTGGACTTTTTAATATAGGGGTCGGAATCTGATTCAGAAAGTCGGAGTAGGTCCGTAATGTCGAATATGACTTGTGTGAAAAATTTGAGGTCAATCGGACGTGATTTGATAGGTTTAAACAGCGAAAATAGAAGTTTGAAATCTTAAAGTTCATAAAGCTTGGATTGGAGGTAGATTCATGATTTTAGTATTGTTTGATGTGATTTGAGGCCTCGAGCAAGTCCGTAATGTGTTTTGGGACTGGTTGGTATAATTGGTTGGGTCTTGGGGGCCTCGGGTGAATTCCGGGTGGTTAACGGATCAAAATTTGGATTTTTGGATAGCTGAAGGATCTGGTTACTGGTATTTTTGGTTCTACGGTGGGTTAACCGCAGAAGAGGCCCCGCAGAAGCGGAAAGGGAGCCGCAGAAGCGATTTTTGGTCAAGGGTTCGAGAACTGCAGATGCGGTCAATGTTCCGCAGAAGCGGGACCGCATCTGCGGAGAAGTGGTCGCAGAAGGGGATGAGGTCGGCTCAGAGTGGACAACAAATGCGGTCAGATTTTCGTAGAATCGGGACCGCATCTGCGGAGGGCATATCGCAGAAGCGAAAAAGGGCAGCCTAGGGCGTACCGCAAAAGCGGTATTTTATCCACACCTGCAGAACCGCAGAAGCGGTTAAGGGACCGCAGGTGCGGAAATTGCTGGAGGCAGAAGGGATGTTTTAAAATCGAGGTTTGAGTTCATTTCACCCATTTTCCTCTTGGCATGGGCGATTTTGGGGAGCTTCAAGAGGGGGATTCTCGTCATCAACGACAAGGTAAGATATCCCCACCTATTTTGAGTTAAATACATCAATTATGTATAGATTTTTGGTATGTAAATGGGTAAAAATTTGGGGTTTTGGTAGGAAGACCTAAAAATTTTATTCTTGGAATTTAACCATGATATTGAGTATGGAATTTAGTGAAAACTACATATTTGAGTTCCTAAGGTCATGGGAATTGTTATCTTCGAAAAATTTTAGTTTCCGGGCACGTTAACCCGAGGGCGTTTTGGTCAACTTTTCTATCGGAGTAAGGAATTGCTATAAATTAGAATGTAATGAATATTTTGAGCATATATTAATGGATTTGCGTAACCGTTGGCTAGTTTTGGAGCGTGGTGCATCAATTAGAGTCTTCGGAAGGGCGTAGAATGCCGGTTATGGATCTTCGGAGTGAGGTGAGTGTTCTTTATAACCTTGTAAGAGGGAATTGTCCCCATAGGTGAAATACTTGATTATGTGCTCCTCATTGCGGGGGCTACGTACGCATGAGGTGATGAGAGTCCGTGCGTAGCTACTATTATGCTATTGTCCGGGTAGTTAGGACCCAAAAACATGTTATACTTGGATTTTTAATGGACCCATTGATAGCTTTAATTGCTTATATCACCTTGGATTAGTAAATAAATTTAAAAAGGAATTAAATGTCATTTTTCTTGAATTGTTAAAAGAGAAATTGTTTTATTGGACAAATATCCCCCGATAAGTTCTTAATTGACTGATTGAGCATGTATCTCTATGTGTACCTGCATCGCATACATGATTCACAAGCAGGGTATGTGTTTATTTATGGAACGGGCCGAACGCCTCGGCCGGTTAAAGAGATGCATCTATAGGCGGGCCGTCGACCCTCGGCAAGTGCACAGTTTATTTCTGTTGGATCGGGTCGTCGCATTGGCATGATTTGCGCATGATATATTTTGTTGCCTAAGAATTTTAAATGTTGATATTGCCTTTCATGGCTTGATTTAAATTGATAAGATAATCAAAAGTAAACCTATTTTCCGGATTTGTGAGTTAGAACTATTACATAAAATCCCTGATTTCCTCACACTTTTAGTATATTATTATTGGACCTCTAATAAGTATTGAAGTCGACCTCTCGTCTCTACTTCTTCGAGATTAGGCGGGATACTCATTGAGTACACGTTGTTTACGTACTCATACTACACTTCAGTGAATTTTTGTTGCACAGGTATATGTATCTTTAGCAGTCTACTGAGCGTAGCAGCACGTATGATTCTGGGACAAGGTGAGCTGCATTATTCGAGACGGTCGCAGCTGGAGCAGTCCCTTCCAGTATAATGTATTTACTTCCTGTCCACTGTATTCCGGACGGATGTTGTATTTTATTTTCTCGTCAGTAGATGCTTATTTACTTGTGCCACCGGGTTTTGGGATGGTTTATGTTATTTGTATTCACTTTTTATCATTTAAATTTGATTTGAGACAACTACCTTTTAATTGCTAAACTATGGAAGGAAATTCCTAGATTTCAAAAGTATTAAAACGAGATTTGGATTAAGTAATTTGGTTGGCTTGCTTGACAGCAGTGTCCAGTGCCATCGCGACCCTTAGTGGATTTTGGGTCGTGACACACTTCCTTATCTACTACTCAGCAGCCCGAGCCCCCAGCAGTAGCACCCACTAAGGGCAGAGGCTGAGGCTAAGGCTGAGGCCGAGGTAGGGGCAGAGCTTAGCCCCGAGCAACAGCACTAGTGGCGGAGCCTCAAGTTGATTTTGATGAGGAGGTTCCGGCCCCAGCAGGTCCCATAGGGGTTTATTGCTACCCCAGTTCTTTAGGACACTTTGGTCCAATTGGTAGGCCTCATGGAGAGTGTCACTCGAGTAGGTTTGCTTCCTGTAGCACTAGCCACTTCTCAGGCTGGAGGAGGAGCCCAGAATCCTGCTACTTGTACTCCGGAGCAGGTAGCTCCCTAGGTTCAGACTCCAGCAGTTTAGCCAGTTGCAGGAGCTCAGCCGGGTGTGGTCGCCAGGCCGGTGATGGAGAAGCTATGTCTACCGGTGCTTTGTGGAGATTGGATAGGTTCACCAAGCTCTTCACTACTACCTTCAGCAGTGCATCTACCGAGGATCCTAAGGATTATCTTGACAGCTGCCACGAGGTTCTTCAGAACATAGGTATTGTTGAGACCAATGGGGTTTATTTCACTATATTTTGCTTGTCTGGATCTGCCAAGACTTGGTGGAGGGATTATTGCTTAGCTAGACCAGCAGGATCGCCAACCTTGATCTAGGAGCAGTTCATGCAGCTTTCTGGAGAAGTTTCTCCCTGTTACCCAGCGAGAGGCCTATCGGAGGCAGTTCGAGTGTCTCCAGTAGGGATCCATGACAGTCACCCAGTACAAGACCAAGTTCATTGCTCTTATCATACTTCCCACTGAGAGGGAGACAGTGAGACGGTTTATTAATGGGCTCATTCAGCCGATTCGTCTCCAGATGTCTAGAGAGGCTGGGAGTGAGATATCCTTCCAAGATGCAGCCAATGTAGCTCGGAGAGTTGAGATGGTATTATCACAAGGGGGTGGCCATAGAGCACACAAGAGACCCCGTCAGTCAGGCAGATTCAATGGTGCCTCGTCTGGAGGCAGAGATTCGTATGTTAGGGGTCATCCTCTTAGGCCCTTCCAGTAAGCACTCCAGGTTTCTCACAGTGCCTCAGGTGGCTGTGGTTCTCATACACACTATTCTGATCAGCAGCCCTTCAGTGCACCGCCAACTCCTATCAGTTCACCGCCGCTTCAGAGTTGCTGGGGTGGTCATTCAGGTAAACTGGGTCAGCAGTCTCAGCAGCCGAGGGCTTGTTACACTTGTGGTGACAGAGATCATATTTCTAGGTTTTGCCCTCGAGCACCGAGTAGCTTTCAGCATCAGGGTTCCCCTGCCATAGTTCAGGCACCATGTGTTCCACAACCTGCCTAGCCAGCTAGAGGTGGGGGTAGAGGTACTAGAGGTGGAGGTAGATGTACTAGAGATGGAGCTCAGACTGCCAGAGGTGGAGGCCAACCAGTAGCAGGCCATCCCAGAGAGGTAGATCAGAGTGGTAGGGCCCAGCCCCGATGTGATGCTCTTTAGGCCAGGCCCGAAACTGAGGCTTCAGATGCGGTTATTATAGGTATGATTCTGGTTTGTGATAGAGATGCTTCAGTGTTGTTTGATACAGGGTCTACGTATTCGTATGTGTTATCTTATTTTTTCCCGTACTTGGTCATGCCTAGTAATATATTGAGTATTCCTGTTTATATGCCTACATCGGTGGGTGATTGTATCGTGGTCGATCGAGTCCATCATTCTTGTATTGTGGTGATTGGAGGTCTTGAGACTCGTGTAGATTTGTTGATTTTAGACATGGTTGACTTCGATATTATATTGGGGATGGACTGGTTATTACCGTACCATGCTATCTTGGACTGTCATGCCAAGACTGTGACCTTAGCTTTACCGGGTATGCCTCATTTAGAGTGGAGAGGAACTCATGGTCATTCTACCCCCAGTGTCATCTCGTATGTGAAGTCTCGACGTATGGTCGAGAAGGGGTGTTTGGCCTATTTAGCCTATGTTTGTGATACTAGTGTTGAGGTTCCCTCTATTGATTTTGTGCCCGTTGTTTGTGAGTTTCCTGATGTTTTCCCTTCAGACCTGCCGGGTATGCCACCCGACAGGGATATTGACTTCTGTATTGATCTGGTTCCGGGCACTCAGCCCATTTCCATCCCGCTGTATTGTATGGCGTCATCTGAGCTGAAAGAGTTAAAGGAACAGTTACAGGATATGCTTGAGAAGGGTTTCATTAGACCCAGTGTTTAGCCTTGGGGTAAGCCGGTGTTATTTGTTAAGAAGAAGATGGGTCAATGAGAATGTGTATTGGTTACCGGCAATTGAATAAGGTAACAATCAAGAATAAGTATCTGCTATCGAGAATTGATGATTTGTTCAATCAGCTTCAGGGTGCCAGGGTATTTTCCAAGATTTTCTTGCGATCTGGCTACCATCAGTTGAGGATTTGGGCATCCGATGTCCCTAAGATAGCTTTTCGCACTCGGTACGGGCATTATGAGTTCTTGGTTATGTCATTCGGGTTGACAAATGCCCCAGAAGCTTTTATGGACTTGATGAACAGAGTGTTCAGGCCTTATTTGGACTCATTCATGATAGTCTTCATTGATGATATATTGATATATTCCCGTAGCTAGGAAGAGCACGAGCAGCACATTAGAATGGTTCTTCAACTCTAAGGGATAGTCGGTTATATGCTAAGTTCTCGAACTGTAAATTCTGGTTGGGTTCAGTTGCATTTCTGGGTCATGTTGTATCAGCAGAGGGTATTCAGGTGGACCCAAAGAAGATTGAGGCAGTCAAGAACTGGCCTAGACCAGCATCAGCTACAGAGATTCGAAGTTTCTTGGGATTGGTAGGCTGCTATCGTATGTTCATGGTGGGGTTTTCATCTATTGCTGCCCCGATGACTAGATTGACCGAGAATGGTGCCCAGTTCAGATGGTCGGATGAGTGTGAGGTGAGCTTTCAGAAGCTCAAGACAACTCTAACTACGGCACCGGTGTTGGTTTTGCCCACAGGTTCAGGTCCTTATACGGTTTATTGTGATGCTTCCCGTGTTAGGCTTGGAGTAGTGTTGATGCAGGATGGAAAATTCATTGCCTATGCTTCGAGGAAATTGAAGATTCATGAGAAGAACTATCTGGTTCATGATTTGGAGTTGGCAGCCATAGTTCACGCATTGAAGATTTGGAGGCATTATCTATATGGCATGGCATGTTAGGTGTTCACGGATCACAAGAGTCTTCAGTATTTGTTCAAGCAAAAGGAATTGAATTTGAGGCAGAGGAGGTGGTTGGAGTTGTTGAAGGATTATGACATCACCATTTTATATCATTCGAGAAAGCCAATGTGGTGGCCGATGCTTTGAGTAGGAAGTCAGCCAGTATGGGCAGTCTTGCTTATATTCCGGTCGGTGAGAGACCACTTGCTTTGGATATTCAAGATTTAGCCAATCAGTTCGTGAGACTGGATGTTTCTGAGCCCAGTCATGTGTTAGCTTGCACAGTCGCTCGTTCTTCATTATTGGAGAGTATCCGTGATCGACAGTATGATGATCCCCATTTGTGTGTCCTTAGAGACACGGTGCAGCGCGGAGGTGCCAGGCAGGTAACCTTAGATGATGATGGAGTTTTGATATTGCAGGGTCGAGTATGTGTGCCTAATGTGGATGAGCTCCGAGAGTTGATATTGGAGGAGGACCATAGTTCCTGGTACTCTATTCATCCGGTTGCCGTGAAGATGTATCAGGATTTGCGACAGCATTATTGGTGGCGTAGAATAAAGAAGGATATCGTAGCATATGTGGCTCGTTGTTTGAATTGTAGGTAGGTTAAGTACGAGCATCAGAGGCCTGGCGGCTTATTTCAGAGGATTGAGCTTCCCGAGTGGAAGTGGGAGCAGATCACTATGGACTTTGTTACTGGACTTCCGCTGAATCGGAAGAAGTTCGACGTAGTATGGGTCATTGTTGATAGGCTGACCAAGTCAGCTCATTTAATTCCTATGGCAGTCTCCTATTCTTCTGAGAGCTTAGCTGAGATCTATATCCGGGAGATTGTTTGCCTTCATGGTGTGCCCGTATCTGTCATTACGGACCAGGGTACGCAGTTTACCTCACGCTTTTGGAGAGCAGTTCAGCGAGAGTTGGGCACACGGGTTGAGTTCAGCACAGCATTTCATCCCCAGATAGACGGTCAGTCCGAGTGGACTATTCAAATTTTGTAGGAGATGCTCCGAACTTGTGTTATTGACTTTTGTCACGACCCCAACCCCGATCGTGATGGCGCCCAACACACTACTAGGCAAGCCCGACCAATTAACAACCTTAATCCATTTCTATACCGTTCACTATTAATTAACACAAAAAATTTACAAAGTCATAATACTAGAAATCTGAAATAAGAGTTATAACATGCGGAATTCGAACAATAATCTAACTACATAGCCCAAAGGAACTGGTGTCACAAGTCTGAGCCTCTAATACAGGTTTATCAACCTAATACTTGTCACTCTAGGGAATACAAAAACAAAAACAAAGGATAGAAGGGAGAGATTAGGGATGCGAACGCCATGCAGCTACCTCGATGCTCCCAGATATGCGCTGCTCAACAGAGAATCCTCACTCAGCCTTAGATGCACCTGGATCTGCACGCAAGGTGCAGGGAGTACTGTGACTACTGCGACCCAGTGAGTAATAAACATAAATAATGGTTGACAATAAGAAATCATAGAAAAGCACAGAGTAATCTATAATTTGGCAGTTTAAAACAAATGGAATAAAATCAGTAAAACAATGAAGTCGAAATGTAGAAATGCTATAAAAACTGAGCAATTGAGTGACAGACATAGAAAGAAAATCAACACATAATATGGTACCCTCTAGTACCCGCTGCGGCATGAGCCCGATCCATTTATTTATTGTCAACGGCGCTCACTAGGGATGTGCAGACTCCGGGAGGGGCCCCTTACGGCCCAAGCGCAATATCAAGCCATCTCGTGGCATCAACTAGGCCATCGGCCTCATATCAATATCAATATAATACTGCTGCGGCGCGTGGCCCGATCCCATACTCAGTCCAGAAATCACATAAGCCCCTCAGACCACAATAATATAACAATTCTCAGCCAAAACATCATTAGAAATATCATTTAATTATTCAAATCTGGGTAGAAGTGGCTGAATTTTTAAAATAGTATTAAATAGCAGGACTGAGTTAGAATAATGTGTCTAAATGGTGAGAAACCAGTAGTAGCAATCCCCAAAGGGATCAAACAGTTGGCACGAAGCCCAAATATGATGATAACAAGTAAATTTCAATCAAATACGCAGTGAATTCATCAATCAGGACATTCCAAGTCACACTCCCCAACGGTGCTCTACCCCACGCTCGCTATCCGGCGTGCAAGTTACCTCAATATAGCACTACGATCTGCAAATCCGGGGTTTCAAACCCTCAGGATGTCATTTACATCTATTACTCACCTCAATCCAGCCAAAGCTCTAGCTCGCTATGCCCTTGCCTCTCAGATCGACCTCCTCGCGCGTCGAATCTGACCAAAACCAGAGCGAATACTTTACAATAGGCTAAGGGAACAAGACCCAAGCGAAAATAATCGAAAAATATCAAAAATCCTGAAATTAGCAAAACCTGAGCCCCGGACCCACTTCTCGAAACTCAGAAATTTTCACATCAATAGACTCCTTATCTCCTCCCGAGTTTATACATATCAAAAACACAAGAATCAGAGTTCAATTGACCCTTCAAATCCCCAATTTTTGCTCTCTTAAGTTCATGCCCTAAACTACCATTTTTGTTTATTCATTTCTTATGTTTTCAGTCCTAATCCATGAGATAGCACCATAGAATCGTGTTTTGGGTCAGAAAATCCATACCTTATCGAAGATCCTTGAAATCCCTCTCAAAATCGCCCACAATTCTCCAAGACCAAGTTAAAAATGAACAAACCCTTCAAAATTCGCGAAGAAGAAGCATATATACATCTGCCCATTCGAAACCGCACCTGCGGTCCAAAAAACTGCTTCTGCGGTACCGTTTCTGCGGTCACATCCTCAGCATCTGCAAAAATTCACTAGAAGCCCCAATCCCGCATCTGCGGTCAATTAGTCGCATCTGCAACTCCGCAGATGCGGCCCCCAACTCCGCATCTGTGATTCCTGTCACGCCTTCATACGACCGTGTCTGCGCCCTTCTCTTACGCATCTGCGAAACCGCACCTGTGGTCCCCAAACCGCAGGTGCGAAAATACCTGGAGCAAGAGAAAAATCTGCAACAACACATAGCTCAAAACTCCCCGTTAGTCATCCGCAATCACCCCGAGGCCCTCGGGACCTCAACCAAGAGCACCAACACGTGGCAAAACCTCATTTAAACTTGTTCCAATAATCAAAACACCTCAAACAACGCTAAAACCATCAATTCTCGTCGAATGCAAGCCTAAGTTCTTCAAAAACTTCCGAACACGCATTCGATCAAAAACCTAACCAATTCACCTTCGAATGACCTAAAATTTTACACACACATCCCAAATCACCTAACGAAGCTACATAAACTCTCGGAATTCCATTCCGACCCTCGGATCAAAATCTCACCTATCAACCGGAAATCGCCAAAATAGTAACTTCGCCGATTCAAGCCTAATTCTACACCGGACCTCCAAAATCACTTTCGATCACACTCCTAATCAAAAATCATCCCCCGAAGCTAACCGAATCACCGGAATCCATATCCGATCCCTCTAACACATAAGTCAACATCCGGTTGACTTTTCCAAACTAAGCCTTCCTTAAAGAGACTAAGTGTCTCATTTCCTACCAAAACTTCTCCAAACCAACTCGATCACACAAGACACAGATAATGAACCACAAAAAAAGGAGAAAATAGGGGAAACACGGCGATAACTCATAAGACGATGGGTCGGGTCATCACATCTTCCTCAACTTAAACAAACGCTCGTCCTCGAGCGAGTCAAGAAACATACCTGAAACCTCAAACATGTGAGGGTATCTGCTCCGCATCTGCTGCTCGGTCTCCCAGGTAGCCTGCTCCACGGGCCGACCTCTCCACTGCACCTTCACCGAAGCAACATCCTTTGACCTAAACTTTCGAACCTAACAATCCAAAATGGCTGATGGCTCTACATTATAAGTCAAATCACCCTCCAATTGAACCGCACTGAAATCCAGAACATGGGACGAGTCTCCAATATATTTTCGGAGCGTAGAAACATGAAAAACTGGATGCACGCTCGACAGGCTGGGTGGCAAGGAAAGCTCATAAGCCACCTCCCCAATCCTCCGAAGTACCTCAAAAGGCCCAATGAACCATGAACTTAACTTCCCCTTCTTTTGGAATCTCATAACACCTTTTGTAGGTGAAACCTTTAACAAGACCTTCTCACCAACCATGTAGGATACATCTGGAACCTTCCGGTCCGCATAACTCTTCTATCTCAACTGCGTCGTACGAAGTCTCTCCTGAATTACGTTTACTTTATCCAAAGCATCCTAAACCAAATCTGTCCCCAATAGCCTAGCCTCACCGAGCTCGAACAAACCAACTAGGGATCTATACCATCTCCCATACAAAGCCTCATACGGTGCCATCTAAATGCTGGAGCGTTAGCTGTTGTTGTAGGCAAACTCTGCTAGCGGTAGAAACTGATACCATGACCCTCCGAAATCAATAACATAGGCACGTAACATATCCTTCAATATCTGAATGGTACGCTCGGACTGCCCGTCCGTCTGAGGGTGAAAATCTGTGCTTAACTGCACCTGAGTACCCAACTCTCGCTGAACAGTCTACCAAAACTAAGAGGTAAAATGAGTGCCCCGATCTGATATGATAGAAACTAGGACACTATGCAACTGCACAATCTCCCGAATATAAATCTCTGCCAGCCGCTCAGAAGAATAAGTAGTACAAATAGGAATGAAGTGCGCGGACTTGGTCAGCCTGTCTATAATAACCAAAATAGCATCAAATTTCTTCAAAGTTCGAGGAAGTCCAGTAACAAAATCCATAGTGATCCTCTCTCACTTCCACTTAGGAATAACCATCCGCTGATTTAAGCCACCCGGTCTCTGATGCTCATATTTCACCTGTTGACAATTGAGAGACCGAGCTACAAGCTCCACAATATCTCTCTTCATCCTCTGCCACCAATAGTGCTGTCTAAGATTTTGATACATCTTTGCGGTACCCGGATAAATGGAATACCGCGAGCTATGTGCCTCCTCCAAATAAACTCCCAAAGCCCATCCACATTGGGCACGCAAATCCGGCCCTGAACTCTCAACACACCATCATCACCAATGGTCACGTCTCTGGCATCATCATACTGAACCCTGTACTTAAGGACAAGCAAATGCAGATCATCGTACTGGCGCTCTCTGATGTGGTCATATAAAGAAGACTGAGAAACCACACAAGCCAACACCCGACTGGGCTCCGAAATATCTAATCTCACAAGCCGATTAGCCAAGGACTGAACATCATGAACTGCAAATGGCCTCTTCTCAACTAGAATGTATGCCAAGCTCCCCATATTCACTTCCTTTCAGGTCAAAGCATCATCCACTACATTGACCTTTCCCAGATGATACAAAATAGTTATATCATAATCCTTAAGAAACTCTAGCCACCTCCGTTGCCTCAAATTAAGGTCCTTTTGCTTGAATAAATGCGGAAGACTGCGATAATCAGTGAATACCTCACAAGGTACGACATACAAGTAATGCCTCCAAATCTTCAATGCATGAATTATGGCAGCTAACTCCAAATCATGAACATGATAGTTCTTCTCATGGGGCTTCAGTTGACGAGAAGCATAAGCAATAATTGTAACCTCCTGCATCAATACACAACCAATCCCAACTCGCGAAAAGCATCACAATTTACGGTATATGAACCCGAAGCTGTTGGCAAAACTAATACTAGAGTTGTGGTCAAAGCTATCTTGAGCTTCTGAAAGGTCTCCTCGCACTCGTCCGACCACACAAATGGAGCACCCTTCTAAGTCAACTTGGTCAAGGGCGATGCAATAGAGGAGACACCCTGAACAAACCGACGATAATAACCCGCAAAACCAAGGAAGCTATAAATCTCTGTGGCTGAGGATGGTCTAGGACAACTCTGAACTGCCTCTATCTTCTTTGGATCAACCTGAATATCCTCCCTGGACACCACGTGTCCCAAGAAAGCCACTGAACCAAACCAAAAATCACACTTGGAGAACTTTGCATAAAGCCTCTCCTCCCTAAATCTCTGCAATACCACTCGCAAATGCTCCGCCTGCTCCTCCTAACTACGTGAGTATGCCAGAATATCATCAACGAACACGATAACAAACGAATCCAAATAAGGCCAAAATACACTGTTCATCAGATGCATGAACACTGCTCGGGCATTGGTCAGCCCGAAAGACATGACAAGAAACTCATAGTGACCATATCTAGTCCTGAAAACAGTCTTATGAGTATCTGAATCTCTGATCTTCAACTGGTGATAACCCGAACGGAGATCGATCTTGGAAAACACCCTCGCTCCCTAAAGCTGGTCAAATAAATCATTAATGCGAGGTAGGGGATACTTGTTCTTAATTGTTACCTTGCTCAATTTCCTATAATCGATGCACATTCTCATTGTACCATCCCTCTTCTTCACAAACAGAACTGACGCACCCCAAGGTGACACACTAGGCCGAATGAACTCCTTATATAGGAGTTCCTGAAGTTGCTCCTTCAATTCTTTCAACTCCGCTGGTGCCATACGATATGTCGGAATAGAGATGGGCTGAGTGCCCGATATCAGGTCAATACCAAAATCAATATCCTTGTCCGGTGGCATGCTGGTAGGTCTGCAGGAAATATATCGGGAAAATCCCTTACAACAGGAACCGAATCAATGCTAGGAGTCTCAGCTCCAACATCCCGCATAAAGGCTAAATATGATAGACAACCCTTCCCAACCATACGCTAGGCCTTCAAGAAAGATATCTACTCAAAGCATAATTAGTCATACCATGCCACTCGATCTGCGGTACACCCGGTATAGCCAAAGTGACTGTCTAAGCATGACAGTCTAGAATAACATGACAC
The DNA here is from genome assembly GCA_026770625.1 of Nicotiana glauca. NCBI lineage: Eukaryota > Viridiplantae > Streptophyta > Magnoliopsida > Solanales > Solanaceae > Nicotiana > Nicotiana glauca. The sequence goes on from MU720832.1 coordinate 92,144, forward strand.
GGAGATAACCAATCCATGCCCAAAATAACATCAAAGTCCATCATGCTCAATAGAAATAGATAAATTCGGGTCTCCAGACCACCAATAATCACAACACATGACCGATACACACGGTCCACAACAATAATATCGCCCACCGCGGTAGACACATGAACAGGTAAAGAAAAAGACTCCCAAGGCATACCCAAATAACGAGCAAAAATATGAAGACACATATGAATAGGTGGAACTGGGATCAAACAAAACAGAGGCATCTCTGTGGCAGACTGAAACAATACATAGAAATGACAGCGTCTGAAGCAATGACATCTGTCCTACCTGGAATAGCATAAAAATGAGCCTGGCCGCCGCCTGATCGACCTCTACCTTTGGGGCGACCCCTAGCTGCTTGACCTCCACCTCATGCTGGCTGGGCAGGTGACGAAGTAACTAGTGCAGAAGACGAGGGTTGATCCCTCTGCTGAGACTGAACTCCACGAAGTAGAGGACACTGCCTCCTCATATGCCCAAACTCTCCGCACTCATAACAACTACCCAGTGCTGGAGATGGGGAATGAAGGGAACCCCTCGCTCCAGAGTGACTAGCAGTTGCACTCGGCACAGAAGAACCCAGAGCTGATGGGGCATGAGACAAACTCTGAGTTGGGAGAGCGCTGAGTGTAGACTAGCCCTACTGAACCCCATGATGACCACGACTTGAAGATGCCCCACGATACTATGGATGGCCGACCGAGCAGGCCTGAAAGAACGACCTCTACCATACAGGATCTGGGCCCTCGAAGGAGCACCACTATAACTGCCCGATCCACGAGGCCTTTTGGCCTCCATCTCCTCTCGCTCTGGACAGTGAACTGACTCGATCTCACGAATGATATCCACCACCTCCTCAAATGTAGCACCTAATGCTCTCTCTCTAGTCATCAGAATATGGAGATAGTAGTTAAGGCCATCCACAAATCTCCTGATCCTCTCACGATCTGACGGAATCATCCAAATATCATGACGGGCCAATTATGAAAACCTCATCTCTACTAAATCACGGTCATATCCCCCTGCGTCAACCACTCAAACTACCTACGTAGCTCCTCTCTACGGGACTGAGGTACATACTTCTGCAAGAAAAGAGCGGAGAACTGCTGCTAAGAAAGGGGTGCTGCATCGATAGGCCTACGCCTCTCAAAATCCTCCCACCAAGTAAAAGCAGCCCCCGAGAACTGGAAGGTGGTAAATGCCACACCACTCGACTTAAGAATCCCTGCTGTACGGAGCATACGCTGACACTTGTCAAGAAAACCCTGGGCATCCTCGCCCTTAGCACCACTGAATGTCGGAGGCTGGAACCTACCAAACCTCTCAAGACGATGCTGCTCATCATCTAGCATAGCTAGAACCATGAAGTCCTAAACAGGTACAACCAGTTGAGCTGGAGGTACTCCCGGCGTCTGAAATCCCTGCACTACCTGCTCAGGTGTGCGAGCAGCGAGGGTCTGATTGCCGCCCCCGGCCTGTGAAGTAGATACTACTGTGGTGGCTGAAACTGCCTAAGCCAGGCCAGTGCAGACTGATAAGATCTGTGCCAAGTCCTTCTGAAGACCCGGAATCATGATAGGCACAACTGGTGCCTGAACAGGTGCTGCTGGAGTATCCACAGCTGGAGCCTGATCCTGAGCTGGGGCGACTGGTGGATAACCGGGTGCTACCCCGGCTGTTGTGCCTCTGCTACGACCACGACTGTGTCTACGGCCTCTGGTGGCCTCAGTAGGTGGTACTGGGGGTCGTCTGCCTCGTCCAGTAGCGCGAGTCCTCACCATTTGTGAGAGAGTAGAATAACGAGAGTTTAAGACTCGAATCAACAAGTTTGCATGGCAATAATTTGAAGAAGATGAAGTTTTTTCTAAAGGTTCTGCAGCCTCTCGAGGATAAAAACAGACGTCTCCATACCGATCCGTGACTCTACTAAACCGGCTCATAACTTGCGAGACCAAGTAACCTAGGATCTGTACTAACTTCTTACAACCCCAACCCCGGTCGTGATGGCGCCCAACACACTGCTAGGAAAGCCCAACCAATTAACAACCTGAATCCATTTCTGTACCGTTCATTATTAATTAACATAGATAATTTACCAAGTCATAATATTATAAATCTAAAACAAGAGTTATAAGATGCGGAATTCGAATAATAACCCAGCTACATAGCCCAAAGGAACATGTGTCACAAGTCTAAGCCTCTAATATAGGTTTATCAACCTAATACATGTCACTCTAGGGAATAAGAAAACAAAAACTAATGATAGAAGGGAGAGATCAGGGCTGCAATGCCATGTAGCTAACTCGATGCTCCCAGTTATGCGCTGCTCAACAAAGAAGCCTCACTCAACCTCAGATGCACCTGGATCTGCACGCAAGGTGCAAGGAGTAATGTGAGTACTTCGACCCAGTGAGTAATAAACATAAATAATGGTTGAGAATAAGAAATCATAGAAAAGCACAGAGTAATCTATAATTCGGCAGTTTAAAACAAATGGAATAAAATCAGTAAAACAATAAAGATGAAATGTAGAAATGCTATAGCAACTGAGCAATAAAGTGACAGACACAGAAAGAAAATCAACACATATTATGGTACCCTCTAGTACCCATTGCGGCGTGCAGTCCGATCTATTTATTTATCGCCGACGGCGCTCACAAGGGGAGTGCAGACTCCGGGAGGTACGGCCCAAACGCAATATCAAGCCATCTCGTGGCATGAACTAGGCCCTCGGCCTCATATTAATATCAATATAGTACTGTTGCAGTGCGCAGCCCGATCCCGTACTCAGTCCAGAAATCACATAAGCCCCTCGGGCCACAATAATATAACAATTCTCATCAAAAACATCATTAGAAATATCATTTAATTATTCAAATCTGGGTAAAAGTGGCTGAATTTGTAAAACAGTATTAAATAGTAGGACTGGTTCAAATAATGTGTCAAAATGGTGAGAAACCAGTAGTACCAATCCCCTAAGGTTTAAACAGTTGGCATAAAGCCCAAATAAAATAATAACAAGTAAATTTCAGTCAAATACGTAGTGAATTCATAAATTGGGATGGACCAAGTCACAATTATCAACGGTTCTCTACCCCACGCTCACTATCCAGTGTGCAAGTCACCTCAATATAGCAATACGATGTGCAAATCCAGGGTTTCAAACCCTTAAGATATCATTTACATCTATTACTCACCACAATTCGACCAAAGCTCTAGCTCGCTATGCCTTTGCCTCTCAAATCGGCCTCTTCGCGCGTTGAATCTGACCCAAACCAGAGCGAATACGTTACAATAGGCTAAGGGAACAAGACTCAAGCGAAAATAATCAAAAAATATCAAAAATCCTGAAATTAGCATAACCTGAGCCCCGGGCCCACTTATCGAAACTCAGAAATCTTCACATCAATAGACTCTTTATCTCCCCCCGAGTTTATACATATCAAAAACATAAGAATCGGAGTTCAATTGACCCTTCAAATCCCCAATTTTTTCTCTCTTAAGTTCAAGCCCTAAACCACCATTTTTGTCCATTAATTTCTTAAGTTTTCAGTCCTAATCCATGAAATCCCACCATAGAATCGTGTTTTCGGTCAAAAAATCCATACCTTATCGAAGCTCCTTGAAATCCCTCTCAAAATCGCCCATAATTCTCAAAGTCTGGGTTAAAAATGATCAAACCTTTTAAAATTCGCGAAGAAGAAGCATATATACATCTGCCCAGTTGAAACCGCACCTGCGATACCAAAATCCGCTTCAACGGTCACATCCTCCGCATCTGCAGAAATTCACTAAAAGCCCCAATCCCGCATCTGCGGTCAATTAGTCGCATCTGCGACTTCGCAGATACGGTCCCCAACTCTGCATCTGCGATTCCTGTTGTGCCTTCATACGACCACATATGCACCCTTCTCTGTCACATATGCGAAACCGCACCTGCGGTCCCCAAACTGCAGGTGCAAAAATACCCGGAGCAATAGAAAAACCTGCAACAACACATAGTTCAAAACTCCCCGTTAGTTATCCGCAATCACCCTGAGGCCCCCCGGACCTCAACCAAGATCACCAACATATCCTAAAACCTCATCCAAACTTGTTCCAATCATCAAAACACCTAAAACAATGCTAAAACCATCAATTCACATCGAATTCAAGCCTAAGTTCTTCAAAAACTTCCGAAACACGCATTCGATCAAAAACCTAACCAATTCACCTCCGAATGACCTAAAATTTTACAAACACATCCCAAATCACCTAACGAAGCTACAAAAACTCTCGTAATTCCATTTTGACCCTCGGATGAAAATCTCACCTATCAACTAGAAATCTCCAAAATACTAACTTCACCAATTCAAGCCTAATTCTACACCGTACCTCCAAAATCACTTTCGATCACACTCCTAAGTCACAAATCATCCCCAAAAGCTAACCAAATCATCGGAATTCATATTCGAGCCCCCTAACACATACGTCAACATCCAGTTGACTTTTCCAAACTAAGCCTTCCTTAAAGAGACTAAGTGTCTCATTTCCTACCAAAACTTCTCCAAACCAACTGGATCATAAAAGACATGGATAATAAAGCATAAAGAAGAAGAAATGGGGGAAATGGGGCGGTAACTCATGAGACGACGGGTTGGGTCATCACCACTTTGGAGGATCATGGGATCAGTTCTTGCCTTTAGTGGAATTTTCCTACAACAACAGCTACCAGTCGAGCATCAGATGGCTCCTTTTGAGGCTTTATATGGTAGGCAGTGTCAGTCTCCGATTGGATTGTTTGATCCAGGAGAGGCTCAGCTATTGGGTACTGATCTGGTTCAAGAGGCCTTGGACAAGGTCAGGATCACTCAGGATAGGCTTCGTTCAGCTCAGTCCAGGCAAAAGAGTTATGCGGACTGCAAGGTTCGTGATGTGGCTTTTATGGTAGGTGAGTGGGTATTGCCTCGAGTGTCTCCTATGAAAGGCATGATGAGACTTTGGAAGAAGGGAAAGCTTAGCCCTAGATTCATTGGTCTGTTTGAGATTCTTGATAGAGTGGGAGAGGTGGCTTATAGACTTGCATTGCCACCGAGCTTATCAGTTGTGCATCCAGTGTTTCATGTGTCCACGCTTTGGAGGTATCATGGAGATCTATCCCACGTGTTGGATTTTAACACTATCCAGTTGGACAAGGACTTGTCTTATGAGGAGGAGCCGATAGCTATTCTAGACCAGCAGATTCCTCAGTTGAGATCGAAGAGCTTTCCTTCTATTCGTGTTTAGTGGAGAGGTCAGCCTCCTGAGGCATCAACCTGGGAGTCCGAGTCTGATTTGTGGAGCTATTATCCCCATCTTTTCCCTGACTCAGGTACTTCATTCTTCTGTCCATTCGAGGACGAACGATTGTTTTAGAGGTGGAGAATGTGATGACCCAAAGGGTCATTACTTGTTTGAAATTAAATTCTATGACTCCGAGGCCTTGAAAACCTCATTTAGAATCACCTCGATTTACGTGCACAGTCCGGGCGCATAGTTGGAAAGAGTAAATGAGAAACTATGTAAAAATGATAATTTTTTACTATAAAATAAATTAATTTGACCTTGGCCAACGTTTTGGCTAAACGGACCCGGACCCATAATTTGACGGTCCCGTATGGTCCGTAGAAAAATATGGGACTTGGGTGTATACCCGGAATCGAATTCCGAGGTCCCAAGCCTAAGAAATGAATTTTTGAAATAAATTATTTTCTAAAATTATTTATAAGGTTTTGAAATAAAATTTGATTAGAACCTGATGGTATCGGGCCCGTATTTTGGTTCCGGTGCCCGGTACAGATCTTATATGTGATTTAAATCTTTCCTATGAAATTTGGTGAAAAACAGAATCCATTTGTCGTGATTCAGACCTAAATTGGAAAATTTGATGTTTATGAAGTTTGAACGGATTCATGGATTTTGAGGTTTAATCCGATGTTTATGATGTTATTTATGCAATTTGATCACGCGAATAAGTCCATAGCATATTTTTGAGGTTGTGTGTATGTTTGGTTTGGAGCCCCGAGGGCTCGGGTGAGTTTTGGATAGGCCACGAGTTGCATTTTTGAACTTAAAAGTTGGCTGGTATGAACTGATCTGCAGGCTTCGCATTTGTGAAGCCTGGCTCGCAAATGCGAAGGCTGCCTGGCAAATGCGAAACAGCCCAGGCCTGATCCTTCATCGCAAATGCGATAATTCACATTGCAAATGCGAAGGTTTCTATGATGGCCATGGACCGCAAATGCGATCAATATGTCGCAAATGCGACCATCGCATATGCGACCAAGGTCTCGCAAATGCGAAGGTCCGAAATTTTTGAAGGGTTCACAAATGCGAACAGTGCTTCGCAATTCCCATATCTGCAAGTTCGGGGTTTGCTATTGCGAACCCCTGTTCGCATTTCCCATATCAGAGACCTGCAAATTTTACACTTAACCGATTTTGAACCCCATTTTTCATATTTTCTCAAACCCAAACACAAACACACTTAGGCGATTTTCCAAGAATCCTTTCTTATCCATATCAATTGTAAGTCATTTTTAACCAACTTTCTTCAATCCTTATCATCTTTTAACATGATTTCAACTTAAAATAAAAGATTTTCATGGGGAAATTGGGTGTTTTGGGTAGAACCTAGGTTTTTTCAAAAATAGGGATTTGGACTTCAATTTGAGGTCCGATTTCAAAACAAATTATATATTTGAGTTCTTAGGGCAATGGGTAATCGGTTTTGGTTCGAACCTCGGGTTTTGACCACGTGGGCCCGGGGGCGGTTTTTGACTTTTTGGTAGAACTTTGGAAAAACTCACTTTCATGCATTGGGATGGATTCATTTAGCTTTTATTAATGTAATTAAGTAATTTGTGATTAGATACGAATGAATTAGCGGTGTAATCAAGGGGTAAAGCTATAATTGAGGCTTGAGTTGTGTTCAAGGCATCGAGGTAAGTGTTTGGTCTAACCTTAGCTTGAGGGATTAGGAGTTGAGTCCCATTTGTTATGTGGTAATTGTTGAGTACGACATATAAGCATGGTGACGAGTATCTATACATTGGTGTCTAGCATGACCGTGAGTCTTTAAATTGTGAATATCTTGATTCTGTAGTATCTTTCATCTCTTTCTGATGACTCCTATTTGTTTTGAAAAGCATGTGGAAGGAATTTGTGACCTTTGAACATCGAGGAGCATTGGCTCAAATTATATTACAAATTGTGAAAGTATATGAGATGATTGAACCCTTTGGAGCATTGGCATAAGTGGTAAAGTGAGTTCTGAAATATAAGTGAAAGAAAGAGAAAGAGTCATTAAAATTTTCCGTTGCCGGGATTTAATTGTTAAATTGTGTTCCCTTGCCGGGATTTCTATTGTTATTTTGTCTATTCCCTTGCTTCTTTGTTTGTGATTGTTGTTTGGGTGAGGAAAAGTGTTAAAGCACGAAGGGTGATGCCGTGCATTATTTGTTATTGCGAGGAAAGAGTGTAAAGCAAGAAGGTTGACGCTGTGCCGCACGATGTACCATTCCGTACCGATTCTATTGATTATATTTTAGGAAAGAGAGTAAAAGCACGAAAGATGATGTCGTGCATATTTTAACATAAAATTATTTTGATGAGGAAAGAGAGTAAAATCATGAAGGGTGAAGTTGTGTACATTTTATTATACCATTGCTTGGTGAGGACGAGAGTAAAAGTACGAAAGGTGATGCCGTGCACTTATTGATTTTCGATTCTTTATTGTTCTCTGAGTTATGTTGCTTCTTTCGTTACTAGATGACTTTTAATCGAAGTTGTTATCTTCCCCACAGCACGAGTATCTCCCGGGATACCGTCTCGTAGTCCAATTATCAGTGTGCAGGGGATCTCCCGGGATACCGTCCCGTAGTCCCAAAATAAAAGTACAAGGGGATCTCCCGGGATACCATCCCGTAGTCCCAAAATAAAAGTGCAGGGGGATCTCCCGGGATGTCGTCCCATAGTCCCAAAGTAAAAATGCAGGGGGATCTCCCGGGAATCAAATCCGTAGTCCCAAAGTAAACAAACAAGGGGGAGCTCCCGGAATCCCGCATCCGTAGTCCCAATGTAAATGCGCAACCAACATCAGAGAAATATTCAGAAATTGAAGTGCAACAATACAAGGCAACAATTAATACTAGCTTAACATGCCCCACGCAATCACAGTTAAGGCAATTTAAACAAATATGCAACTTGGATTAATTAAACATGCTCTTCTACGCTAACACAAGCTATAATAGCAAGTAAAGTAAAGCAAATATAAAAGAAAATCCAAATCAAGTATTTAAGTAAAAATCCGGGTTTCAACAATTAGCTCAAGTACGCGCTCGTCACCTCACGTACAAGGCATTCAA
>MU720832.1:107195-147621 GCA_026770625.1 Nicotiana glauca
CCGTACCGATCAGCGAGACTCTAATAAATCGGCCTGTGTCCCGTGACTCCTATGAACCTAGAGCTCTGATACCAACTTGTCACGACCCTAGTTCACCAATTGTGAACATGTCATGACGGTCACCTAGTCTTCACGACCAGGTAAGCCTAACACATTGCGGAAGTAACAACATTTGCGAAATTTATATTCAAAAGCTAAATAACATGAGTAATGCATACAGTTGTCGCCTGGCACATACACTTTAATACTTTAAATTCTGAAACCATCCTAAAGTCCCGGAAACCCACGGGCAACACAGGCTAAGAATAATATATAACACTGCTCTAATCATCTGGAAAGTCTATAACAAGGAAGAACAGAATAGTATCTAGCTAGCTAAACGGTAGAGTGAGAGGGAGACTCTCCGGTCTGCGGACGCGGCAGATATACCTCAAGTCTCCGAAATGCTCCCTGCAGCTACTGATAATGCACCTACGTAGAGGTACCCGGATCTGCACATGAAAACATGCGCAGAAGAGGCGTGAGTACACCACAGTGGTGCTCAGTAAGTGCCAAGCCTAACCTCGGTTGGGTAGTGACGAGGAAAGGTCAGGGCCCTACTGAGGCAAAAATAATATAGCAGCAAAATATTAACAGTGTAGAAATCTGATGAAAACTAATGAACGCAGCAGTTTAATAAGACAGCTCAATGAAATAGTAATACTACAAATACAGAACAGAAAACACAGAGTAAACACAGCTAAATTACAAGAATACCGACGAGGGTCTCCCAGGATACCGTCCTGTAGCCCTTTTCTCAACTGTCCTATGGATCTCCCGGGATACCGTCCCGTAGTCCAATTCTCATATCAATATCAAAGGATCTCCCGGGATACCGTCCCATAGTCTAATTATCAGTGTGCAGGGGATCTCCCGTGATACCGTCCCGTAGTCCCAAAATAAAAGTGCAGGGGGATCTCCCGGGATGCCGTCCCGTAGTCCCAAAGTGAAAATGCAGGGGGATCTCCCGGGAATCAACCCCGTAGTCCCAAAGTAAACAAATAAGGGGGAGCTCCCGGAAATCCCCCATCCGTAGTCCCAATGTAAATGCGCAACCAACATCAGAGAAATATTCAGAAATTGATGTGCAACAATACAAGGCAATAATTAATACTGGCTTAACATGCCCCACGTAATCACAGTTAAGACAATTTAAATAAATAGGCAACTTGGATTAATTAAACATGCTCTTCTACGCTAACACAGACTATAATAGCAAGTAAAGTAAAGCAAATATGAAAGAAAATCCAAATCAAGTATTTAAGTAAAAATTCGGGTTTTAATAATTAGCTCAAGTACGCGCTCGTCACCTCACGTACAAGGTATTCAATTACCAATTATCACATCCTAAGGGACGAAGTCCCCCACACAAGGTTAGGCAAGCCACTTACCTCGAACCGGTGCGAAATCAACTAGGGAACGATGTCCTTGCCATGAGTATCCGACTCCAAATGGCCCAAATCTATTCAATTCAATTACAAATCGTAAATGATATTGTAAACAACTGACACTATTGAAATTAAAGCTAGGGCGCGAAAATAGGTAAAATGACCAAAACGCTCTTACGGCCAACGTCTCGGAATCGAATAATTTACACATTTTCAGAACCCCCGTACTCTCACGAGTCTAAGCATAGAAAAATCTCCCAAATCGGAGGTCAAATGCCCACTTAAAATCACAAAATTAAGCCTAAGAAGTTTCACCTATTTTTCTCAATTTTAGAACTTGAATTTGAATTATAATGGTTGATTTAGCTAGGAAATGATGGAATATAGCTAGAAGGGATCAAAGCAACGTTACCCAATGATCTTCTCTTCAAAATCCACTCACAATCGCCTTCTCCCGAGCCCTCAATTGATTTTTCTAACTTTGAAATAAACCCTCGGATTTTCCCTTTTTCAGACCAGTGATTTCCGCTTTTGCGGCCCAGGGACCGCTTCTACGGTCCCGCTTTTGCGGTGAGACTAACAGCTTTTGCGGTTCCGCTTACGCGGGAAAGAGACCGCTTCTGCGGTTCTCCTGAGATGGTGCAAATCCGCTTATGCGGTGAAATGGCCGCTTATGCGGCTCCACGTCTGCGGTGAGATGGCCTCGTGTGCAGCTCCGCTTCTACGGCTCCAAGACCGCAGAAGCGAAAATACCAGAACCCTGCTGCAACTTTTCCTTCTAACTCCAAACTTTGCCCGTTGAGCATCCGAAGTTATCCCGGGACCCCTGGGACTCCAACCAAAAGCACCAATACCACCTAATACCTTATTCAAACTTGCACCAATCCTCAAAACACCTCAAACAACACCGGAAACACGATNCGCACGCACATCCGAAATAACATGACGGAGCTACAGCAATTTCCGAAGTCCAAATCTGACCCCCGGATCAAAAACTCACTATCGGACCGGAAACTCCAAAAATTCAAACTTCAGCATTTCAAGCCTAAATGAGCTACGGACCTCCAAATAACATTCTGAACACGCTCCCAACCCCAAAATCACCTAACGGAGCTAACGGAACCATCGGATTCCCATTCCGAGGTCGTCTTCACACTGTTCCGAATACAGATCATTTTTCAACTCTTAAGCTCTCATTTAGGGACTAAGTGTCCCAAAACACTCCGAATCCTAATATCGACCGTCCCGACAAATCAAAATAGCAGAAATAAACTTAGGGAAAGCAGTTAATGGGGGATCAAGGCGTAAATTCCAAAAAAGACCGGCCGGGTCGTTACACCGAGGTAGCCTTGCGTCTACAGGCCCGGTGTCTCCTCTATCTTATATTTCATTCTGTTACTCATGCATTCGAGACAGACAGTGTTATCCTTCTTTCAAACGGTTGTATTTAGTACTCTTAGTAATCCGTGGGTGTTGTGACACCAGTTCTTAGGTAGAGGCACATGTTGATTTCCGCATTATTGTTCAGCTCATTTAATTTAAGTCTTCCTCTTTAATTTCATATTCTGCTGTTATTTAAATAGTTAACGCTTATTGTTATGATTGATAAAAGGATTTAAAATAAAGGAGTTAGGAGTTTATGATTTGTGGCTTGCCTAGTTTCTAGAAGTAGACGCTATTACGACCCCCGAGGGTAGAAAATCCGGGTCTTGACAACTAGGCCTTTTCAGAGATATTACCCCCTAGACGCTGATGTGGCAAATTGTGTGGGTGCATTCACCTGCCACATGGATTTTTCGGTATATGTGATATTTTTGTTTTAAAATAAAAGGATATTTTTACTTTTTAAAGTATGTTACTTTTTTAGATAATTTTTTCCGAATGCAGTTTATATAAAATTTGGATAGAACTACATTATTTAGGCTAAAAAATTTTATTTGGCTAAAAATAATAAAGTTTTAGTTGATCCTTTTTTTTAATTTAACCTGAAAATAAAGATTTATACAATTAAAATAAATAGTCAAGGAATCTAAAAAGTTATAAAATATATATTTTTAAATTAATTATTTTGGATATAATTTTTTGTATAGATCTAAATTATGGTGCTATATATATATATATATATATATATTACAGATTTTACCTCAAAAAAGTAAAAATACATAGTTGAAATAAATAATTATTGTATCAAAAGAAGAGATAAAAAGAGTGTACAATTGCAAAAAATAACTTACTCTATGGATACATTTTTAGAGCAATAAAAAAAAGGCAGCCCGGTGCGCAAAACTCCTGCTATGCACGGGGTCAGGAGAAGGTACGCAGCCTTACCCTGCATTTCTGCAATAAGTATCTTTTAGAGCAATAAGTACGTTAGAAATAATAAGTTATTTCTTGCAATTGATCACTCTTTTTATTTCTTCTTTTTATGCGATAATTATTTATTTTTACCATGTATTTTTATTTTTTTCATGTAAAATATGTAAAAAGTATATTTTTAGAGCACCATAATTTAGAGATATATAAAAAATTAAAGCCAAAATAATTAATTTCAAACTATGTATTTTTATTACTTTTTAGATACCTTGACTATTTATTTCAATTATATATGTCACGACCCCGGTTCGCCCTCCGTGAACCATCGTGACGGCACCTAGCCCCTATGACTAGGTAAGCCTAATAATCCGAAAAATAAACCAATTTGCGGAAGAAAACAAATAAAAACTAAAACAGTGGATAAAACAGTATTTAATAGTGTCGCTCGGCATACACAACATCAACTCTCAAAAACTAATACTTTGCCCAAAACCCGAAATCTCATAAAATCACAAGCTAAAGATACTACATAGTGCTCTAACTCCAGAATATCTAAAAACAAAGTTAATACATATGGGTTGTAACTACAAGAGAGAATGGAGAGAGAATCCTCGGTCTGCGGACGCGGCAGATATACCTCGATATCTCGGAAAAATCGCCTCGCCTCAAGGATGGTAAGTCTGAGTAGAGGTACCTGGATCTGCATATGAAAATATGTACAGAAAGGGGCGTGAGTACATCATAGCGGTACTCAGTGAGTGCCAAGCCTAAACTCGGTCGGGTAGTGATGAGGAAGGTCAGGGCCCTACTGAGATTAAATAAATATAGAGATGACAGAATAACATAAGCAGTACAATTGAAAACTGACAGTAAGAATGTAACACCCTGTAAATTCGGCTTAGGTATGAATGAGTTAAAGCAGTAGTAAGGTTATATTTTAGACATGTGAAGTCCCATCGGGATAATTATGGTAAAATAGTTATTTTAAAATTAAGATGGAAAGTAAGGTACATAAGATTTGACAAAATCGACTAAGTTTGCAGAAACTCTATTTTCCCGCAGATTTTATTGAAATTGTGTAAGGAATTTAAGAAACGTCAAAAAATAAAAATTGTAGGCCTTTGAAATATCTTTCCAGTAATATATTATAGAGCTTAAATGGATCTCTGTGCAAAATGTTATGCGCATTTTACAGAATAGTATGCGATATGCGCGCCCTGTAGCGCGCCCCTAGCGCGATCGCGCAAATTTTGAGGCAGTGTTACTGCCGTTTTGTGCGGTCAATAGCGCGTGAAGGTCTTCAGGTGCGCGGGCACACTCGTGGGGGGTCATTTTAAACCTATATTTCGTTTCCCACAGCTCTAAAACATAAAAACTTGCTCTAGAAAGGGGAACTCTCAAAAACCTAACTCCTTAAGGGTAATTCCACCACCCAAGGTAAGTTCTAATGGTGATTCTAAATTTCCTAACATCTTATTATCATGGTTAAACCCTCCAATCATTATATATTTTATTGGGGCATCAACCCTAGAACTAAAATTCAAGAAGATTAAAAGGTAATGTCTTCACTGTCGCATCTCTTTTTTCACTACACCGGCGAAAGATAATGTGCAAAACGCAACATGTTATGGGTTGCAGGTTAAAGAGTTTTTCCATTTGAAGTGACAAATTTGAAATAGGGATTATTTTATTTACAGAGTTTCCACTTGGAATTGATTTTTGCCGGTGTTCCAAGTCACCTTTTATTTGAATCCCTATTCAAAGGAAGGTTTGGCTCTTTTATTATTGGTCCGCGGAAACAAAGTCCGGATAAGAAATTTTGTTGACCTGGGAGAAGGTGTAAGGCATTTCGCGATTCCCGTGATTCTAGCATGGTCGCTTTATTGACTACATTTGGCTGGAATTAAACCTGGATAAACTATGATTTATTTGATTTTTATGCTTTTCTTATGTCCGCTTTTATTTATTTTTTTAAAAAAAAATTAAAGAAAAGATTTGAATAATAATTTATAACTTAACTAATTAAAGAAAATTATTGTTATGAGTACTAATTTTAAAAATGAGACTAATGAGAGAAAATTATTAATTGGCATTGCTTAAAATTAGTAAGATGTGGGCTTGTCTTGACATTGAATGGGACAGCCCACTATTTGGTTGATGGAGTCAAATGGGCTCATGTCGAAGACAAAATCCAAAAGCCCATATGCTCTTGGACTTTAAATCTGCAGATATGGCCTTTTAAAGCCATGTTATAGATTTGGCCCTATCTTGCTATTTGTAATCCGTAGCTAACTATTTACAAAAATAAGTTTATAGATTGTCTTTTTAATCTACTACTTAACTATAAAAAAATTATTGGGACTCTAAAATATAATATTATTATTATAATAATAATAATAATAATAATAATAATAATAATAATAATAATAATAACTTCTTAGCTTGGTGACAACAAAAGGACAAAAATAGCTACAAGGGTTCAATTTTTAATATATATACTCCTTTCAGACAACCAAATGCACAGTGAAAATATATCTAATACTTTACAAAAATAAAAATAAAAAATAATTAAAGATGCTTAAAACGACTTAATTAACTTATATTGTTATAACATTATCAAACATTCAAGAGCATATAAAAATGAATTACAATGGAAGGATGAAGCTACTAATATTTCTCAGCATCATTATCTTTCATTCCAACTTAATTTTATGAGTTTACATGGTCCGAAAATTACAGCATAAAGAAGAACAAATACAGCAGAGTCAGCTCTTTCCAAAATCAACAGCAAAATAATTAGACGGGCAGCAACAACAGCAAAAGATAGCGACGGCAGATTCAAATCCAAGAAAACAAACTAGCTCACAATTTTCAGCTCCTAAGGGATATTATAGCTACTTATTTTTTTCTTTTTGTGTGTAGAGATCCCTCTAATGTCAGATGGAGTGTCATCCCTTATATCAAAATAAAACAGCTATTTCAATTTAAAAATTAATCTTTTTGACAGATTTTTTACAAAGTCTGCTCTTAAATTTAAAAAGCAAGACTTTCTAGTTCAAATCTTGTCGAGTATTTCAAACAAAATCTGTTCTTCACTATTCAAAGACAGACTTTTATTCAAACACTATCC
Organism: Nicotiana glauca; assembly: GCA_026770625.1. NCBI lineage: Eukaryota > Viridiplantae > Streptophyta > Magnoliopsida > Solanales > Solanaceae > Nicotiana > Nicotiana glauca. The sequence goes on from MU720832.1 coordinate 114,066, forward strand.
AAAAGTCAATATTTTCTTATCAAACAAATGACTTTTGAGTTTTGTACTCAAAAAGTCTTGAAGTAGTAAATAAACAAACAAACAAGTACCACATACTCTCACGTATTTCCTCACTACCTCACTTTCATCAATACAAAGCATTTTACTACTTCAACAAGTGCAAAAATAGAATATTTAACATTTCAAAATTCAAAAACTAATGCTAAAATAATTAATACTCCCTCTGTTCCAGTTTATGTGAACCTAGTTTCTTTTTGGTACATTCCAAAAAGAATGAACCCTTTCTAAATTTGGTAATAATTTAGCTTAAAGTTACAACTCTATCCTTAATGAGAAGCTTTTATAACCACACAAATACTCTGGGCCCCATTTGGACTTGTTTAGGACCACAAATTTTAGAAGTCTTCCTTTTTTTCTTAAATTTCGTGCCCAGTCAAACAGGTTCACATAAATTGGAATGGAGGGAGTAATAGACAATATAAAATCTGAAATATAAAAATGAAAATAAAAAATCAGCCATGAAAAAGAACAGGATTTTTACCATTTTACAATTCAAGTGGCCGAAGAAATAGTGGTATGCCAAAAGAGGGTGTTCGGGGAGATCACCGGAATTTGGCCGGATTTTGGTCACCGGATTTTGGTCGTGAAATTGGCATCAATAGCTAGGTCTTGAGGAGCTCTATCCATTGATGTAGATATTGTTGGGTGGTAGTGGTTGGAGCTTTAAGAATTTGGGAAAAAAAGTGACGGAAAAGTTTCCTAGATCTAAGATTCAAGGAGTTTGAGGGGTTTTCGAAGGATTTAGTTTGGAGATATGGAAAGACGAAGCTGTGGAGATTATATGGTGTGAATTTGGAGGTGGTCCGCCGGCGGTGACGATTTCCGGCAGGCCGAGGTGGGTGGAGCTGGGGCGGCATAGAGAGAGTGAAGAGAGAGAGAAGAGAGAAGAAGGAGAAAAGAATTATGGGTGAAAATGGGGAAAATTTTCAGATTTTTGAGGCTTTAAATACCTAAGACATGAGTGAATGAGATCCATTGGATCAAGATAGGATAGATGAGTAATATTTGATCTTGTTTCGCTTAATGAAACGGCGTAGTTTTGAGGTAAAACTACGTCGTTTTGGACCCTTTCAATGGCAGCTCCTTATCTTACACTCTTGACCATTTTATCTTTGAAATGTAGCCCAATTTCTTCCTTATTCAAACGTGCTAAACTAAATTTTATATAAACAAATAAATTAAATAACTTATTCAAATGATCAATTAACTAGATTAATTCACCTATTGAACAGCAAGTTAATTTCTAAAATACACAAATGAAGGAAGAACTATTATTATTATTATTATTATTTTTGGTATTTTTGTGATAGTAAATGTGCAACTAAAGACAGAAAATTTGAGAAAAGAAAAAAAAATTAAAATAACTAAACACTTAATGGCATTAGGAGGTGTTAAAATAATGCAAAAATTAGGTGTTCACAACTGCCCCTCTTTGCTCGAGAACGTGAAGAGTTTTCGTGCAAAGAAAAGTGAAAGCCATAGCCAATTTTTGCTCACATATCACTCCAATGGAAGCATTTTTTTGAAAAATTTAACCGAACCTTTGCTTCAAAGGTTTCCTATATATCCTTGGCTAAAAAGGAATCAGGATAATGTAGTTCAGGGAATTTGGTAGCTGGGACTACCATGAAGCTGTGGTTTACTGTTGTTGTTGCTACTGCTACTGACTGCTGACCTCATTATTACACCATGCTAAAAGAAAAATCAAGAAGCTAGACTAAGCTATGGTCTATTAATTACAAAGGCTTATTCTCAAACTTTCTCTGTGACCGTTGTTGCCTTGTTGACTTGCATTTTCTTACAGCAATTCCTCCGTTGCTGTCTTGCACTGAATTCTTGAGATTTTCTCCCCTTCTTCAGGCGGGTACCTGACTGCTGATCCTTTAAATGCTTTCTCTTGATCATTTTCGTCTTCCTCTATTCTCCAGGCGGGCTCCTAATTACTTGATCTTGAATGCATTCCTCTGTTCTTAAGGTAGGCTCATGACTTCTTGATCTTGAATGTATTCCTCTGTTCTCCAGGCGGGCTCCTGACTTCTTGATCTTGAATGTATTCCTCTGTTCTCCAGGCGGGCTCCTGACTACTGAAACTTGAAATGTATTCCTCTATTCTCCAGGCGGGCTCCTGACTTCAAAACATGAAATGTATTCCTCTGCTATTCAGGCGGGCTCCTGACTTCAAAACTTGAATGTATTCCTCTGCTATCCAGGCGGGCTCCTAATTTTAAAACTTGAAATGTATTCCTCTGTTCTCCAGGCGGGCTCCTGACTGCAACAAAATGGACAAAACAAAGAAACTTTTTTGTCCCAGTTTGGTGACTGGGCATCATATTACCAGATATTAATAAGAATTTGAAAGGTAAAAATTTGAATTGTACTCCCTTTGTTCTTCAGGAGGGGTCCTGCCTGCTGAAACTTAAAAGGTATGCCTTTGTTCTCCAGGCAGGCTCATGACTTCAAAACTTAAATTGTATGCCTCTATTCTCCGGGCGGGCTCCTGACTTCAAATATTGAATTGTATGCCTCTGCTATCCAAGCGGGCTCCTGATTTCAAAACTTGAAATGTATTCCTTTGTTCTCCAGGCGGGCTCCTGGCTGCTGAAACTTGAAATGTATTCCTCTGTTCTCCAGGCGGGCTCCTGACTGCAACAAAACGGACAAAACAAAGAAACTTTTCTGCCCCTGTTTGGTGACTGGGCATCATATTACCAGATATTAGTAAGAATTTGAAAGCAAAGAATTTGAATTGTACTCCCTTTATTCTTCAGGCAAGGTCCTGACTGCTAAAACTTAAAAGGTTTGCCTCCGTTCTCCAGGGGGGCTCCTGACTTCAAAACTTGAATTGTATGCCTCTGTTCTCCAAGCAGGCTCCTGACTTCAAAACTTGAATTGTATGCCTCTGCTATCCAGGCGGGCTCCTGATTTCAAAACTTGAAATGTATTCCTCTATTTTCCAGGCGGGCTCCTGACTACTGAAACTTGAAATATATTCCTCTGTTCTCCAGGCGGGCTCCTAACTGCAACAAAATGGACAAAAAAAGAAACTTTTCTTCCCCAGTTTGGTGACTGGGCATCATATTACCAGATACTAATAAGAATTTGAAATTTTTTTAGTTGTACTCCTTTTGTTCTTCAGGGCGGTGTTCTGACTGCTGAAACGTAAAAGGTATGCCTCTGTTCTCCAGGCGGGCGTCTGATTTCAAAACTTGAATTGTATGCCTCTGTTCTCCAAGCGGGCTCCTGACTTCAAAACTTGAATTGTATGCCTCTGCTATCCAGGCGGGCTCCTGATTTCAAAACTTGAAATGTATTCCTCTGTTCTCCAAGCGTGCTCTTTATTGCTGAAACTTGAAATGTATTCCTCTGTTCTCCAGTCGGGCTCCTGACTGCAACAAAATGGACAAAATAAAGAAACTTTTCTACCCTAGTTTGGTGACTGGGCATCATATTACCAGATATTTATAAGAATTTGAAAGCTAAGAATTTGAATTGTACTCCCATTGTTCTTCAAGCGGTGACCTGACTGCTGAAACTTAAAAGGTATGCCTCTGTTCTCCAGGAGGGCTCCTAACTTCAAAACTTGAATTGTATGCCTCTATTCTCCAGGTGGGCTCCTGACTCAAAACTTGAATTATATACCTCTGCTATCCAGGTGGGCTCCTGATTTCAAAACTTGAAATGTATTCCTCTGTTATCCAGACAGGCTCCTTACTGCTGAAACTTGAAATGTATTCCTCTGTTCTCCACGCGGGCTCCTGACTGCAAGAAAATGGACAAAACAAAGAAACTTTTCTGCCCCAGTTTGGTGACTGGGCATCATATTACCATATATTAATAAGACTTTGAAAAAATTTAAATTCTACTCCCTTTGTTCTTCAGGCGGGGTCCTGACTGCTGAAACTTAAAAGGTATGCCTCTGTTCTCCAGGCGGGCTCCTGATTTCAAAACTTGAATTGTATGCCTCTGTTCTCCAGGCGGGCTCCTGACTTCAACAAAATGGACAAAACAAAGAAACTTTGATGCCCCAGTTTGATATTTGAGTGCCTTTGTGAGTGTTAATTGAACCATGTCACTAAACACTTTTAATAATTTTTAGCTACGTCCCATTATCCAGGTGGGTCCTGAAAACTTTTGGTAAATTACATGTTTTAAAAATTCATTATATTTTCTTACTACTGCACCTCTTGTTTTTCCTTTCTTCTCTCTTTTTTTTTCTTCAAAATAATCCTAATGCTATATCCATTTATCCAGGAGGGCCCTAAAAATTTCTAATCAAATCTAATCTGACGAGTGACCACTTTTATGTTTGAACTAAACTTCCTTACAGCAAACCTTATCCTAATTCATGTTACTACCGAAAATCTTAAAGCTTGGTCCCATTATCCAGGAGGGTCTTGAAAACATCCCCATTTAAATCAGGGTAAAAAGGTGGAAAAAGATGGTGTTTCTTCTTGGGGGAAAAAAGTGGGAAAAGATGGTGTTTCTTCTTGGTGGAAAAAGGTGGAAAAATATGGTGTTTCTTCTTGGGGGAAAAAGATGGAAAAAGGTTGTGTTTCTTTGAGTGATTTTGTGTTAAAATCTTCTTCTTGTGCTTATTTTAAAACAAGTCCCATTTTCCAGGAGGGTCTTGAGGATTTAGTTAATCAAACATGTATGGTACTTACTGTTCCTTGCAGCATGTTTCTTCATTATCAACAACATTTGCCATACCTGTATCAAATCAAAGAAAATTTTGTCCATTTAAATTGTGTTGATTGGTGTGATACTCTTGCCGGGGATGGTTTTCCCCTTTCTCCTTTTCATACTCTATTTTGTCTGACTTCCTTATCCGCAAACTTTTCAATTGTGCTTCCCACTTCTAACCTTCTTATCTGAAACTTCCCAACTATTGCCTTCCCCTTTTTATCTTCTTGTCGATCCCATATTTTCACGGAATCTTCATCACTCCATCATTTGGTTTATCAATACTGCCTCATACGTCCTATCACCTTATCTCCGGCCGATCCTAGCTACACTTTTCTTTGTAGCAAATTGGAATCTGGCAGTAAACTCCAAAAATCCTTCTTGTTTGTTTAAAACAAACTATTATTGAAAAATTCTTAGCCAAAAGAAATAAAATACGATGATGTCAAAAGATGAAAAATAAAGAAGAAAAGCTTCCTTGGAAGACTGTTTTAGAAAAGGAAAGGACTTATCTGAATGGGATAACCGACCACAATGATCATGTTGTGCATTTCGGATTAACCAACCCAACCTATTCAATCAATCAATTTCCCAATTTTCTTGCTTTGTGCCTCAAAGTTTTCCACAACCCAACTCTTTTTGCCGAATCAACATCCTTGTTTAACTTGATGCCTTGACGGCTCTTTTTGTCTCCAACCTCATCTCATTTGTCCTTGTATCAATTCCTTGTCGCCTTATGGTGCCTGTGAAGGTTTTTACCAATAAGACTCTCTCATTTTTGGACTTCTCTCAGCTTTCATCGCCTTACAATGCCCTTGCAGGTTTTCACTAATAAGACTCTCTTATTTTTCATTTTTCTTGCTTAAAATTGGAGTGTTGCCCCTGGTATGAATCATCTCTACTTGATTAACTTGGCATCTCTCGAAGATTGAGTGGGAGGTCTTTCTTTGGACATCAATATGGTTTCTTGGATATGGTTGGAAATAAAAGGGTATCGAAAGACTCAAAACATATTCAGCGAGTTAGAGTTACAACTTTTAGAATCACATTTATCATCACAAACACGGCTTCTGCCCTAGTTTCTTTCCTGGGGATCTTTTGATTTTGGTTTCACTATGACTGAGCCGTGAGGTTACCTACGTATCCTTAAAAGGAATCAAGTCAAACATAGTTCATACTTTCTTCCTTGTTGTTACAGTTTTTCTTTTCATTTGTTATTATTATTTTTCATTTTCGGTTTTTCTTTTTCTTTACTTGTTCCTTTTTCTTTTCTTTCTTCTCTTTCTTTTCTTCTTGGTTATTGATTACAAAAGAGGGGTACGAAATAAAATAAATAAGGCTCAAAAGGGTGAACAAAAGGTAAAGTGTTGAGATAGCAGAACAAATTGCCTTCGTCATTTCAACCTTTGAGATAATGCCAAGTACAAGCAATCAATGATTATATTAAAGAAATCATACATAATATCTCTTAACTGCATCGGAATTGATAGCCATATCTATGCATTTTCTTTCAATATCTGTTAAACATAAAGCTCAATTGGACAATACTCTGGTTACAATGAACGGTCCTTGCCAGTTCGAGGCGAACTTGCCCTTTGCTTCAGCCTGATATGGAAGGATCCGTTTCAACACTTGCTGCCCGAATTCAAACTTCCTGGGACGCACCTTTTTGTTGTATGCTCTTGCCATCCTCTTCTGATATAATTGGCCATGACATACTACTGCCAATCTTTTTTCATCAACTAAACTCAACTGCTCCAAACGAGTTTTGACCCACTCATCATCATCAATCTCAGCCTTGGCGACCGACTATGAATCCCAACAGTTTTTCGGATGGAACACCAAATGCACACTTGGCAGGATTAAGCTTGAGGTTGTACCTTCGAAGCCTTTGGAAAAACTTCCTTAAATCTCCTACGTGGTCTGCCTGTTACTTTGATTTTATAATCACATCGTCCACATACACCTCAATTTCCTTGTGTATCATATCATGAAACACAGTAGTCATTGCTCTCATGTAGGTCGCCCCAGCATTCTTCATACCAAATGGCATTACCCGATAGCAATAAGTTCCCCACGGCGTGATGAATGTCGTCTTCTCTGCATCTTCTTCATCCATCAGAATCTGATGATACCCGACATAGTAATCCACAAAAGATCCAATGTCACGCTCTGCACAATTGTCAATCAAGATGTGTATATTTGGTAGTGGAAAATTATCTTTTGGGCTTGCTTTGTTGAGATTGCGATAGTCAACGCATACTCTGATCTTCCAATCCTTCTTCGGCACCGGCACAATGTTATCCAACCAATCAGTATACCGAGTGACTCTAATAACCTTTGCATCTAGTTGTTTGGTTATTTCTTCCTTGATCTTCACACTCATATTAGTTTTGAATTTCCTCAATTTTTGCTTGACCGGGGAGGGGGGAACGTCGGGTCAGTGGGCAATTTATGAACCACTAAATTAGTGCTTAAACTCAGGCATATCATCATATGACCATGCAAAAACATCTTTGAATTCAACAAGTACTTTGATTAACTCTTCCCTGATATTTGGTTGAAGGTGGACACTTACTTTGGTTTCTCTGATGTTATCTGCGTCCCCTAGATTGATGGCTTCGGTATCATTTAGGTTGGGTCTAGGTTTCTCCTCGAAGTGAATTAGCTCCCTACTAATCTTTTCGAAGGCTTCATCCTCATCGCATTCGGACTCATCATCGCAATCTACATCTTGCACTATTAGTTCGGAGTCATATTGATTTTTTTAGACTGGGTTGAGGATCCATCATGCAGGCCATGTCATTAAGACCAGTATAAAGAGAACTGTACAGAAAAAAAAGAAAACAAAATTAAAATAAGGAATGGAGAAGAGAAATTTCCATTTTATTGAAATACAAGATAACAAGGTTTCGCACACTTTGACAGACTAAAAAATAAAATTTGGATTACAACCCTGGAATAATCCATACAAACATGAAGGAAAATCAGAGCGAACTACCAAGACTCATTCCGAGTAGGGAGAGGAGTGGCCCTCCAATTATTAAGCTTTGTTTTTGGTCCCACAAATTGCACTTTGGCATTACTAGGACCTTCTCCACTTTCTATCATGTTCATATCATCGAACAACTTCTGAAACTTCTCTATCAATTCTTTATCAGGGTCGACCATAAGACCAGGCATCCTCGTTGTTGAACGTCTTCTAGTACCAAACTTGACAAAAGATCTGGAAAGGCGTGGGATTGGCTTTGGAAGGACTCATGCCTTTTGCTTCATCTTCTTAGCCCTTCGGATGTCTGCAACTATAGGCTTGAACCCCAAACCAAAAGTTCCCACATTTTTCGGTTGGGAAACTGGTTGTATAATGCCTTTAAGGCACGAAGCCAAACCTTTTTCGGGCACGAAACCATTTCCCAACATCTCACAGGCTACCATGACAGAAGCAGAGGTTATCTTTGTATTTGGAATGTACTTCCCCTCCGGAATTTTCTCGACCAATACTGTGTCACAAACTTGGTATACCCATGGCCCGGTGCCGTCCTCTACTTCAATAAATGGTATAATGGTGTCGCTCTAGGAGCGCAGACTATCCTTACCATGAACCACAATCTCTTGTCGGTACCATTCAAACTTAACCATTTCATGCAGAGTAGATGGAACTGCCTTGGCAGCATGAATCCATGGACGTCCCAACAAAAGGTTATAGGAGACTGCCACATCCAATACTTGGAATTCCATGGTGAACTCCACAGGCCCAATCGTCAATTCCAGCACTATATCCCTGACCGAATCTTTGCCCCCGCCGTCGAACCCCCGAACACAAATGTTGTTCTTACGAATTCTGTAGCTATCCACTTTTAGTTTGTTCAAAGTGGAGAGAGGACAAATGTTCGCACTAGACACATTGTCAATCAAAGCTCGGGTAACCACAGATTCCTCGCATTTTACTGTAAGATAGAAAGCCCTATTATGCTCGGTACCTTCTTCTGGTAACTCATCATCGGCAAAGGTGACCCTGTTTACCTCAAATATTTTATTTGCGATCCTCTCCAAGTGGTTGATTGTGATCTTGTCAGGTACATGGGCCTCATTCAAGATTTTCATCAATGCCTGACAATGTTCATCTGAATGGATTAATAACGAGAGTAATGAGATCAGAGCCGGCATCTTCTTTAGCTGCTCTATGATGGAATAATCCTACATCTTCATTTTCTTTAAGAATATCCTCTGCTTCTTCTTCAGTCACAGGTTTCTTTACTGATGTTGGATTAGCCTTTCTTAATTCCGCGGGAGCAAAACACCTTCCCGAGTGAGTTAGACCTTAGGCTTCGCAAACTTCTTCCCTAACCTCCTTTCCCTTACAGGTTACTGTTACCCGGTCATAATTCCACGGAATGGCCTTACCATCAACCACCGGTAGCTGGACCACTGGCTTGATGATGACTGGGTCTGTACGGGCACCTTCCACGATTAGAATGGGTTTGTTTATCGCTCCTGGCACTACCACCTTCTCCACTCCCTGTTTTACTGCAACTTTGCTTCAAGACTCCTTGTGAACCACCATCACTGGTTTACTATTTGTTTCTTTCCCACTGATTAACGCCTTATCACTAGTTGACTTCTTTCCCGGCCTGCCTTCACTAGACCTGATCTGATGAGTGTCTATGAGCTCTTGAATAGCTGTTTTCAATTTCCAGCATTCCTGAACAATACTCACAACTTATTGAGTGGTCAAGATTTCTCGGCGGGGGGTTTGGTAGCTTAGCCTCAATCGGTTTCAACATACCCAACTGCCTTAACTTGTGGAATAGACTGGTATAGGACTCTCCCAGTGTTCCAGAGGGGTTTTTGTAAGCTCTTGGGGGTGGGTAGATACTTTGGGGATTCGGGTAGGTATTTTGCAGGGCTGGCGCATGCCATTGTGCGCGGACAGGAGGTTGAATGTATGTCTGAGCATGATGAACAGAGAAATGGGGATCTAGTTGTGGGTAGTAGTATTGTAGTGGGCCATATGGATTGTGGGGGTAATTTTAAGGGTGGGGTTGTGGCTGGTTATAGTAAGGTGATGGGCGCTTGGGCCATGTTCTTGACTCAATTGCCGCAACATCCTCTTTCTTCTTCCTTCCCAATACACCCCCATTGCCACTTTGGATGGCTTGGGTGGTCGCCTTAATTGCTGAATAACTCATGATTTTGTTGGACTTAAGTCCTTCCTCCACCATGCCTCCCATTTTGACCACTTCGTTAAAAGACTTCCCTACCGCTGACACCAAATTACCAAAATAAGTGGGCTCTAAAGCCTGCAAGAAGTAATCAACCATCTCGTTCTCTTTCATCAGCGGATCAACCCTTGCCTCTTGCTCTCTCCAGCGGAAACCATATTCTCGAAAACTTTCTCCGGACTTCTTCTCAATTTTTGTTAGTGACAGATGATCTGGGACGATTTACAGGTTATACTGAAAGTGGCAGGCAAATGCTTGGGCTAGACCATCCTAAGTGTACCATCAACCATGATCTTGTTGAGTGTACCACTCCAAAGCTGAGCCACACAAACTCTGACTAAAGTACTCCATCAATAACTCATCTCTCCTGCCTGCTCCTCTCATCTTACTACAAAATCCCCTCAGGTGTGCCACTGGGTCCCCGTGTCCATTGTACAAGTCAAACTTGAGCATTTTGAACCCTGCCGGTAGCTGTAAATTTGGAAACAAACAAATGTCTTTGTAAGATACACTTACCTGACCTCCTAATCTCCTCATATCTCTAAAGGACTGCTCCAAACTCTTGACCTTCCTGGCCATCTCTTCTTGCTCAGCATTTTTGGCTAGTTTCTCCACTCCTATCGGGAGATCCAAGTGTGGAGTGTAAGAGTAGGGTTCGTGAGCTTTGAAAGTGGGCTCCGGAAGGTAATATTGGTGGTCAGGAGCCGGGAACATAGGCTCGCTAGAGGATGGTTGACACGTGGCTGGTGGAGATGCCACGAAAACCAGTGTGATTGGTGGTTTTGGTGGTGGAGCTTGTGGTGTATGGGAGGTGGTTCCTTGGTAATGTTGATAGAGGGGAAAATTTGGGGATGAATCCAAAGCAAGCTGTTCTGCAGATTGAGTCGGTGTCGGGAGGAAAGTAGGGTTAGCCGGATAAGCTAGTGGTGGCTGACCCTTGGTCCAGGCCTAGTACATCTCGGCCATTTGTTGATTTAGCTTGTACATCTCCTCCTTCATTGTTTGCACGTCTAAATCTTCCCCTCAGCACTTACTTCTCTGTCTGGACTAGAAATGATTTATGGTATTTCTCCCTTTGATCTAGTTTGGTAATGGCAATGTGCCAATATGCTCTAGGTAACTAACTGCTTGACTTCTCTGGTTGACAACAAACTTGTTAGTTTTTAGAGTTTAACAAATATGCAATCGCACATAGGGATGCAATGCACCTAGGCAGTTAACTATTTTCTATCATGCATTTGCTTCTGTTACGTGCATCATTCTGGCCTCTCCTACTTGCACTCAAACTTTCCTTTATTTGATTCCCATTTATTTACTTATTTACTTTTTTTTTAAATTCATTGTTTCCTTTAATTCTCCTCTCTTTATTCAAAAAGCCGGTCAACATGCAACTCCAAAGCAAATAAATGCGCAAGTAGCAAGTAAGATACACTAGGATGGTCTTTTCATTTCGGGTACACCTGTCCTAGACAGACCCAACCCATGTGTTGAGTCTCCAAGGTCAAATGCATGTGATGCAAACAAACGTTCCTACTAGGGATCCATCATGAGGATTTGTTATTCTAGGTTAAAATCTTATTGGAGAAAGTATCTAGACTGGCTTACTCGAGCGGACAACTCGAGCCGAAGAGGGTCAGTGTACCGGTAGCATTGCTTTCCGGCTTAACTGGTGGTGCTCCCCGCCTAAAACATGTGTGACTAAAATCCTTCACCGGGTGCCAATCACCTCGGCTATCTCAAATAAAGCGGGCTATGTCAAGCAAATGCCCAATTTTAATTTCAAGAAGACTCAGAGGGGGTGCGTGAGAAGACAGTTTATATGTACAGTTCAACAATATCAAAGCAGTAAAAAGCGAATAGGTAGCACATTAGGCACAAATAAATCACAATATTTACACAATTAATAAAGCCAAAAAAAAGTCAACATGTACAAGCTCGAATTCTGGTTATTCCCCAGCAGAGTCGCCAGAGCTGTCACACCTCCTTTTTCACTACACCCCCGAAAGATAATGTGCAGAATGCAACGTGTTATGGGTTGCGGGTTAAAGAGTTTTTCCATTTGAAGTGACAAATTTGAAATTGAGATTATTTTATTTACACAGTCGCCACTTGGAATTGATTTTTGTCGGTGTTCCAAGTCACCTTTTATTTGAATACCTATTCAAAGGAAGGTTTGACTATTTTATTATTGGTCCGCAAAAACAAAGTCCGGATAAGGAATTCTGTTGACAGGGGAGAAGGTGTAAGGCATTCCCCGAGTCCCGTGGTTCTAGCACGGTCGCTTTACTGACTATATTTGGCTAGAATTAAATTTGGATAAACTGTGATTTATTTGATTTTTATGCTTTTCTTATGTCCGCTTTTATTTATTTTATTTTTTAAAAAAATTAAAGAAAATATTTGAATAATAATTTACATCTTAACTAATGAAATAAAATTATTGTTATGAGTACTAATTTTAAAGATGAGACTAATGAGAAAAAATTATTAATTGAGATTACTTAAAACTAGTAAGATGTGGGTTTGTCTTGACATTGAATGGGGCAGCCCACTATTGGGTTGATGGAGTCAAATGGGCTCATGTCCATGACAAAATCCAAAAGCCCATATGCTATTGGACTTTAAATCTGCAGATATGGCCTTTTAAAGCCATGTGATAGATTTGTCCCTATCTTGCTGTTTGTAATCCGTAGCCAACTATTAACAAAAATAAGTTTACAGATTGTCTTTCTAATCTACAACTTAACTATAAAAAAAAAATTATTGAGACTCTAAAATATAATATTAATAATAATAATAATAACTTAGCTTGGTGACAACAAAGGGACAAACATAGCTACAAAGGTTTAATTTTTAATATATATACTCCTGTTAGACAACCAAATTGTGACGACCCGACCCGTCGTCTCATGTGTTACTGCTCCATTATTTCTGTTTATTGCTTCTTAATATTTCATTATTGGTATGTGGTGTGTGAGAGTTGATTTGGATTGGTTTTTATAAGAAATGAGGCACTTAGTCTCTTTAAGGAAGGCTTAAGTTGGAAAAGTCAATCGGATATTGACTTATGAGTTAGAGGGCTCGGATGTAATTTCTGATGATTCGGTTAGCTTTGGGGGATTATTTGAGGCTTAGGGGCGCAATCGGAATTAAATTTGGAGGTCCGTTGTAGAATTTGGCTTGAACTGGCGAAGTTAGTATTTTGGCGAATTCCGGTTTATAGGTGAGATTTTGATTCGATGATCAGAATGGAATTCTGAGAGTTGCAGTAGCTTCGTTGGGTGATTTTGGATATGTGAGAAAAGTTTCAGGTCATTCGGACATCGTTTGGTCGGGTTTTTCATCAAATGTGCATTCTGGAAATTTTTGAAGAACTTAGGCTCTAATCCGATGTGAATTGATGATTTTAGTGTTGTTAGACGTGTTTTGATAATTGGAACAAGTTTGGATAATGTTTTCAGTCATGTTGGTGCTTTTGGTTGAGGTCCCGGGGCCCTCGGGTGTGTTTCGGATGCCCAACGGGTCATTTTTTTGAAATTTTGAACTGCTGGTTGCTGGTATCTAGTCTCCTCCTTCGCGAACGCGAGGGGAGTCTCGCGAACGCGAAGAGGAAAAAAGGGAGTCTGTGACTTTGGCTTTCGCAAATGCGATGGGGAAGTCGCGAACGCGTAGGAGTGGGTCTAGGAAGCTACGCGAACAAGGCAGAGTAACCGCGAACGCGTAGAAGGAAATTGGGGCTGGGAACAGTTGGTCTACGCGAACACGTAGCAAGCCACGTGAACGCGAAGGGACTGGGAAATTGGCCTTGGCGAACATGGTGTAATGAACGCGAACGCGAAGAAGGATTTGTCACCTGGCCAGAATGTTTTAAGAACATTTTATCCGCGACTTGGGTTCATTTTTCCACCATTTTTGAGCGAGCATGGGAGCCTTCGACGAGATTTTTGAAGGGTTTTGACTGGGAATCAATTGGAGGTAAGTCCCATGGCCTAGAAACATCATCTAATTATGATTTCAACATTTAAATTCATGGAAATTTGGTTAAAAAGTGAAGAACCAGGGCTTGGGTTTTTGAATGAGAATTTGTGATTTGAGGAGTCAAATGGACTTCGATTCTTGTGAATTTGATATTTATAGACTCATGGAGAGATAAGGAACATTTTGGTGTAAAAATTTTTGACTTTTAAGAAGTGGGCTCGGGGCTCGGGTTTTGTCAAATTTGTGAATTTTGATAATTTTCGATTGCTTTCGTTGGGTATTGTCTCTTTAGCATAATGCGACATATTCGTTGTGATTTTGGGCAGATTCGTCGCACGAGGAGGCTAATTCGAGAGGCAAGGGCATAGCGAGCTAGACTTTGACCGTCTTGAGGTGAGTAATACTTGTAAATGATATCCTGAAGGTTTGAAACCCCGAGTTTGAACATCATAGTGCTGCATTTAGGTGACTTGCACGCCGGATAACGGGCGTGGGGTAGAGCACCATTGGGGATTGTGACTGGTTCCGTCCCGCTTAATGAAATAACTACCTAATTGATTGAAGCTTAGTTGATATCCTTATAATAAAAAATGGATTAATTGTCGTGATTGGGCCTTTTGCAAACTAATTGAATCCTTTAGGGATTATTATCACTGTTTCCATGATACTTGCCATGTTAAATGATTCCAGTCCTGAGTTAAACACTGATTTGAACTGTCTAGTCATACTTTCAATGTTTTAAAACTTAAACTACATATTTTTAACGTTCGGAACTGAGAAATGTTATTTGAATATTACCCTAGTGGCTTATTGCAGTTCTGGACTGAGCATTGATCGGGTTGGGCACCACAGCAGTGTTATGTGTGCATTTTTTGGAGTGAGGATGGATCGGGCTGCGCGCCGCAGCGGTGTGATATTGATATTGCGCTTGGGCTGTAGGAGCCCCTCCGGAGTCTGAACCCCCACAGTGAGCGCGGGTACCCAAATGGAGCAGGCTGCGCACCGTAGCGGTTATGTGCATTGCATTGCATTCATGCATTGGGTCCTGTTTGTACTACGTGTCATGACATTTAGCACTCTCATATCATTGGCATCCATGCTACTTCTTGCACTGTTTACCAGATACCCTAGTGTTATTTGTTGGTGGAGTAATGTGCCCGAGGGGCTGACTTATGTGCTGACTTGCACTATCTGATATCGCATTCACATGCTTGATTGTTGGAAAGTATATTTTCAAAAGAGGTTCTTAAACTGAACCAAATATTGTCTAAAGGATTTTCACGGTTGTACTGTTTTCTTAAAGGGTCGCACTGTCCTATATAGCATGATGGAGTGCTCTTATGTGATTTCTTGCCGCTCAGTTATTATATAATCTTATTACTCATTAAGTTGGAGTAATCACTTTACTCCTTGCACCTCACATGCAGTTGCAGGTATTGTTCACTCGGAAGAGGGTTAATAGCTGATTGAAGGTATTACTGCTGGTATACTACTGTAGTGGACAAGGTGACCGCCAGTGTTCGCGGCACTGTACTTCATCTTTTGATTCCAGATTTTATTTTGTATGTTATTATTGGCCCAGTAGTTTTGTTCAGTCTTCTTTAGATGCTCGTGACTTGTGACACCCCGGTCGGGCTGTATTGGGTGGTAAATATCAGTTATTAATGCCATTAAGTTGTATTATTCATTCATTTATGTTTCTTAACTGTTATAAAGGGGCATTATTGTTCTGTTGGCTGGCCTTGTCTTCACAAGAGGTGCCATCACGACCAGGTTTGGGAATTGGGTTGTGACAAGTTGGTATCAAAGCCTAGGTTACTAGGTCTCACGAGTCATGAGCAGGTTTAGTAGAGTCTTTCGGATCGATACGGAGATGTCTGTATTTATCCTCGAGAGGCTGCAGAACCTTTAGGAAAACTTCACTTTCTTGGAATTCTTATCGTGCGTACTTGATTCAGCTTGAGATATACTCTTGAAATTCCTTCCACACGTTTGTATGCACACATGAGCACTCAGTATTGTATGTGCCTTGATGGCTTGTGATTCCCTGATCAATGGGCGAGATGTGATCTCCGTTAGTTTGATGTTGGGCCAGTCTGGAGGGCTTGAATCCGGATCTTTGCCTATGTCTTGAGTGCCAAGGTGCTGATTGTGTGAGCAAGTGTTTTGAACTTATATGTTCGGTATCATCCCTATTAGCCGGAATGGCGGTTTGGTATTCATGTGATGAGTATGTTAGTAATGCGAGATGTATCTATATGACTTGGTAGTGACGAAGAAGTCTACTGGATAACAGATGAACTGTTAAGTGATTCGATTCCTTTTGTGATTTGATGTGCAGCCCGAATATGGGTGCGTGAAGAATATTATCGTGTCTCCTAGTTGGGGAGGGTAGTGCTTTACATGTGGCGGTATGAGTTCAGACCCAGGAAGACTAAATGACTGTGTAATGTATGTGATGGTGGAAGGCATGCTGAAATACTAAATTGAGGCGAAGCAGGTGGGTTATCTCCTACGGAGTGTTCTTAAGTGGTATGATCCTTATGCGTATGTTAGAAGAACTCATGTGTAATTGAAGAGTACGTGTTGAAATTTGAAAAATTCGGGTCGCTTAAGAGATTGGACTCGTCTGACGTAGGGATAAATGCAAGAATTGCAGAGGATTTAAGTACTAGATGATATGTGTTTTCACAAACTTGTAAATGATTTGAGTTTAATCTCACTATGTTATTGTGGCATCATTAGAGTAAAAGTGTTATGAGTTGTTGAGTGCGTCTTGATATATGTCTTCGAGCCAAGTTGGAGAGATTGTTTTTGATTAGCTGATTGCACGGTTATGCGCTATGTTGGTTCCGTTTCGAGGTATGCTGGCGGATCAGTCCTGGTTGCAGAAAATGAGCCGAGGATGGCACAAGCGAGGCAAAATTTTGATAAAGGTTATATGATGCTTCGTAGAGGTGAGGAAATAATAGTATGTCTTGAGCTGTTGTTGATAAAGAATGCTCAGTCTATAGAGAAGGAAGGTGTTTGCTTGTATTGTAATGAGATCATATCCTGCGGCGTCAGAGTGATAGTAAGGCACGAGTGGTTCTGTTCGTTAAGTCGGGTGATTTGCAGTTTGAATAAGAGTGAATGACTCTCGAGAATGGTTTTAATGTGATAAAGATTTACGTGGGATAACCAGGTGTCTTAAGGTTGTGTATGTGGTTATAGATTGTGTTTTTATTGGGGAAGGTCAAGACTTGTGGTATTTTTATGTTGCTTATAGGATCCTATGTATCGGTATCTCGAAAGTAATGGTAACGAATTCAGAGTCGCAGAAAGCTCTTCAGGGCAAGGTATTCTGGAATGTGGTATTTCTGGGATCAGTTGAGAGAGTATTCAGTGGCCTATGGGTCTTAGACAGTGTGGTCCTATGTTCGAGTCTCGTGTGGTAAGCCTGGAATGAGGTGTTATGACACTACAACGTGGTAGAGATATCAAGTTGATGATGAATCAGAAGGGAAATTAGATAGACGGAATAGCTTGATGGTAGACCGAACTGGAATGGTAAATATATGATTAATTCTTTGTGTGTGTTCGAGGCAATGAGTTCGTACAGGTATTTTGGCAGCAAAGCTCTTGAGTTCTGACAGCTTGTTTAGCTTGGCCTAGTTAGAAGGATTCAGTCCTAATAGTTTAGCTTGTACAAATGGAATTGGCAGAGATGTTCTTGTTGGGTTTTACCGTGGTTTGGAGATGTATATACTGTCTATGGGCATGCGAGGCATGAAATGAGCAATGATTTCTCTTCTGGATGGGATTGATGGAGAGTTCTTGACTAGTAGAGTACGTAGATGTTTGTGGTTAGGAAGGGAGATGGAGTTCTCATGTTATACTAGTGTAGTATGGTATATGCGATATGTTGTGGAGGATTGGGATTAGTGTGTGTAAGGTTACGGTTCAGTTCATAATGGAAAGTCATTAAATTCTTAAGCAGCACGGGCAGTTGTAAGTGATTAAAGAATCGATCTTCAGATGATTAGGGTGAATGATCCTCATATGACTAAGGAAAATGGTATTGCCAATTATAGTGATTTGATGAGGGTATATGCTGAAGAAAAAGGGCAATGTCATTAAGTTGATGGCACTTCGGTAGTGTTGCAGCATTTTCTTGTTGGATCGACTGCTGATATTTGAGTGTGTTTGATGGCACAGGAAAATTTTAGAATATCTTTTGTGGAATGATTGGGTACTCAAGATGTGATATGTATTCATACGGCGGAATTTGGGATTACGTACAGTGATTCGTGTGCTATATGGAGTCGGAGACTGGGATTTCTCAGGTACAGACTATGTGGTGGCTATGGATCGTGTGTATCAGCACTGTTTAGCAGCTATTGGGATTTGGAGACCCGAGTGGATCTTTCTTTGCTCGGTATATTAGATTGTGGATACGGTATTGGGGTGTATACTGGTTGTCTCAGTGTTGGGTTATTCTAGACTACTGTGCTATAGGTTATGTCGGAAAATGCCATAGGTTGCATGGCGGAGTGCATCGGATTATGTTCTAGCAGAGTGGTTGTATTCCAAAGACCAGCGGACGGCCGAAAAGGGATTGCTTTTCTTAAGTGGGCCTTCGTGGCGGACGTCAGTGCAGAGGTTTCTACCATTGATTCAGTTTCGTTATTGAGGGACTTTTTCGGATGTGTTTCTTGTGACCGGGTGTGTCGCCGAGCGAGATTGTTGATCTCGGTATTTATTTGGTGCCGGGCACCGTATCGTACGGCTCCGGCAGGAGTTGTAGTAGTGGGAGGAGCAGCTACATGATTCCTTGTATTGAGTTCATTGGCAGGCCGATGTGGCTACGCTTTTAGCTCGAGCTAGCTTGGTTAGTCACGAGTTGTATGGTTGAGGGACATGTTGATTCGATTGTTATTGAACTTGTTAGTGATCTGGGGAGACCTATGAGTTGCTTTTTCTGTGCTGTTGATTTGTTGGTTATGGGCACACATAGTTCAGTTCTATTGGGGATTCATAGTGGAAGTCGAGCGGGAAGAGTAATTGAGTGTTGCTCGGTAAATGGAGCATTGGCTATGGCCTATCAGGTTGCGTGACGTATGTTATTTGTTTCACCATGAGTGTAATGAATTGTTTTGGTTTCAGACATCAAATGTGCGGCTGTCGATTTTGATCATAGCGACTTGAGGTGCTTCATGTGTGATAGTGTTTGGATAGGATCGCGCATTGTAGCGAGGCTAGGTGGGGTTATGACCTTTCGGGGTAGATTCATGTGTTTTGTTTTATGATGTGAGACGGGTCTCATCCTAGTGTTGTGATGGTACTGATGAGCTTGAGGTAAAGCTCTTTCGTTTAAGTTATTGGTCATGATTCGAGTACGTTCATACCGTTTCTTATTAGTGCGCGTATTATGCAAGTGTGGCTTAGGCCGGTGTTGAGATATCATACCACCAGAATGGTGTGTTGGATTCAAGGTGATCATTAGAGTCATTAATGAATACGAACAGATTTGTTTCCAGCTGGTTAGAAGGATAATATCAAGGTTTGGCCCGAAAATTTATTATGGAATTAGTCAAAAGGGAAGTGGCTTCATGTATGGGTAATCTGAGGAATGGTTACGGTTTATCGCGTGTTTCATTTGTCGTTGGCAGTATATGAATGTGTTGGAATAAGGCTTTAGCTAGTAAGAGATTTTCTATCGGTTTTTGGTTGTTGTGGGTAGCTACTGTGAATAGAAGTTATTATTTCGAGTGTTTGGATTATGTGGTATATCATATGGTTCCACCTGAGGTTGCAAGTATGGTTTATTACAGCTGGTTCAAGTTTATTCTGAATATTGACGTGAGGTTCTGATTTTGAGTATGACTTCGGAAAGTGCAATGTGGTCCTACGATTTATGGTCTA
Organism: Nicotiana glauca; assembly: GCA_026770625.1. Taxonomy (NCBI): domain Eukaryota; kingdom Viridiplantae; phylum Streptophyta; class Magnoliopsida; order Solanales; family Solanaceae; genus Nicotiana; species Nicotiana glauca. The sequence goes on from MU720832.1 coordinate 133,913, forward strand.
GATTGACTGTGAAATTTCAGCTGTGTTGTATTATCAGACCTATGTGAGATAGGGTGACGTGGGATCACCCCGGGTATATGCTTGGTAAGGTCATTCAGGTAATGGTTGGCTTCTAGTGCAACTCTGGGTACGCTCGAGGACGAACGATTGTTTAAGTTGGGGAGGGTGTGACGACCCGACCCGTCGTCTCATGCGTTACTGCTCCGTTTTTCCCGTTTATTGCTTCTCAATATTTCATTATCGATATCTGGTGTGTGAGGGTTGATTTGGATTGGTTTTGATAAGAACTGAGGCACTTAGTCTCTTTAAAGAAGGCTTAAGTTGGAAAAGTCAACCGAACATTGACTTATGAGTTAGAGGGCTCAGATGTGATTTCCGACGATTCGGTTAGCTTCGGGGGATGATTTGAGGCTTAGGGGCGCAATCAAAAGTAAATTTGGAGGTCCGTTGTAGAATTTGTCTTGAATTGGCGAAGTTAGTATTTTGGCGAATTCCGGTTGATAGGTGAGATTTAGATCCGAGGGTCGGAATGGAATTCCGAGAGTTGGAGTAGCTTCGTTGGGTATTTTGGATATGTGAGCAAAGTTTCATGTCATTCAGACATCGTTTGGTCGGGTTTTTGATCGAATGTGCATTCCGGAAGTTTTTGAAGAACTTAGGCTTGAATCCGATGTGAATTGATGATTTTGGTCTTGTTAGACATGTTTTGATGATTGGAACAAGTTTGGATAATGTTTTAAGTCATGTTAGTGCTTTTGGTTGAGGTCCCGGGGGCCTCGGGTGTGTTTACGATGCCCAACGGGTCATTCTTTGGAAATTTTGAACTGTTGGTTGCTGGTATCTGGTCTCCTCCTTCGCGAATGCGAGGGGAGTCTCGCGAACGCGAAGAGGAAAAAAGGGAGGCTGTGACTTTGGCTTTCGCGAATGCGATGGGGAAGTCGCGAACGCGTAGGAGTGGGTCCAGGAAGCTACGTGAACGCGGCAGAGTAAACGCGAACGCGTAGAAGGAAATTGGGGCTGGGAATAGTTGGTCTACGCGAACGCGAAGAGCCTGGGAAATTGGCCTTCGCGAACGCGGTGTAATGTACGCGAACCCAAAGAAGGATTTGTCACCTGTGCAGAATGTTTTAAGAACATTTCATCCGCGACTTGGGTTCATTTTTCCACCATTTTTTAGCGAGCATGGGAGCCTTTGACGAGATTTTTGAAGGGTTTTGACTGGGAATCAATTGGAGGTAAGTCCCATGGCCTAGAAACATCATCTAATTATGATTTCAACATTTAAATTCATGGAAATTTGGTTAAAAAGTGAAGAACTAGGGCTTGTGTTTTTGAATGAGAATTTGTGATTTAAGGGGTCAAATAGACTCCGATTCTTGTGAATTTGATATGTATAGACTCGTGGCAAGATAAGGAACATTTTGGTGTAAAAATTTCTAACTTTTGAGAAGTGGGCCTGGGGCTCGGGTTTTGTCAAATTCGTGAATTTTGATAATTTTTGATTGCTTTCGATTGGGTATTGTCTCTTTAGCATAATGCGACATATTCGTTGTGATTTTGGGCACATTCGTCGCACGAGGAGACTAATTCGAGAGGCAAGGGCATAGGGAGCTAGACTTTGACCGTCTTGACGTGATTAATACTTGTAAATGATATCCCGAGGGTTTGAAACCCCGGGTTTGCACATCATAGTGCTGTATTGAGGTGACTTGCACGCCGGATAACGGGCATGGGGTAGAGCACCGTTGGGGATTGTTACTGGTTCCGTCCCGCTTAATGAAATAACTACCTAATTGATTGAAGCTTAGTTGATATCCTTATAAAAAAATGGATTAATTGTCGTGATTGGGCCTTGTGCCAACTAATTGAATCCTTTAGGGATTATTATCACTACTTCCATGATACTTGCCATGTTGAATGATTCCAGTCCTGAGTTAAACACTGATTTAAACTGTCTAGTCATACTTTCAAGGTTTTAAAACTTAAACTTCATGTTTTTAACGTTCGAAACTGAGAACTGTTATTTGAATTTTACTCTAGTGGCTTATGTGCATTTTTGGATTGAGCATGGATCGGGTTGCGCACCGCAGCAGTGTTATGTGTGCATTTTCTGTACTGAGGATGGATCGGGCTCTGCGCCACAGCGGTGTGTTATTGATATTGCGCTTGGGCTGTAGGAGCCCCTCCGGAGTCTGAACCCCCACAGTGAGCGCGGGTACCCAAATGGAGCGGGCTGCGCGCCGCAGCAATCGTGTGCATTGCATTGCATTCATGCATTGGTTCCTGTTTCTACTACGTGTCATGACATTTAGCACTCTCATATCATTGGCATCCACGCTACTTCTTGCACTGTTTACCAGATACCCTGGTGTTATTTGTTGGTGGAGTGTTGTGCCCGAGGGGCTGACTTGCACTATCTGATATCGCATTCACATGCTTGATTGTTAGAAGAGGATATTTTCAAAAGAGGTTTTTAAACTGAACCAAATATTGTCTAAAGGATTTTCACGGTTGTACTATTTTCTCAAAGGGTCGCACAGTCCTATATATCATGATGGAGAACTCTTACGTGATTTCTTGCCGCTCAGTTATTATTTACTCTTATTACTCATTGAGTTGGAGTACTCACATTACTCCCTGCACCTCACGTGAAGTTGCAGGTATTGTTCACCTGGAAGCGGGTTAATAGTTGATTGAAGGTATCACTGCTGGTATACTACTGCAGTGGACAAGGTGACCGCCAGCGTTCGCGGCACCGTACTTCATATTTTGATTCCAGATTTTATTTTGTATGTTATTATTGGTCCAGTAGTTGTGTTCAGTCTTCTTTAGATGATCGTGACTTGTGACACCCCGGTTGGGCTGTGTTGGGTGGTAAATATTAGTTATTAATGCCATTAAGTCGTATTATTCATTCATTTATGTTTATTAAATGTTATAAAGGGGCATTGTTGTTCTGTTGGCTGGCCTTGTCTTCACAAGAGGCGACATCACGACCAGGTTTGGGAATTGGGTCGTGACACAAATGCACAGTGAAATTATATCTAATACTTTAAAAAAATAAATATTAAAAATAATTAAAGATGCTTAACACAACTGAATTAACTAACATATTGTTATAACATTATCAAACATTCAAGAGCATATAAAAATGAATTACAATAGAAGGCTGAAGCTACTGATATTTCCCAGCATCATGATCTTTCATTCCTACTCAATTTTATGAGTTTACATGGTCCGAAAATTACCTGGACAGCAGAAAGAAGAACAAATACAATAGAATCAGCTCTTTCCAAAATCAACAGCAAAATAATTAAACGGGCAGCAACAACAGCAAAAGACAGCGACGGCAGATTCAAATCCCAGAAAACAAACTAGCTCACAATTTTCAGCTCCTAAGGGATATTATAGCTACTTATTTTTTTCGTTTTGTGTGTAGAGATCCCTCTAATGTCAGATGGAGTGTCCTCCTTTATATCAAAACAAAACAGCTATTTCAATTTAAAAATCAATCGCTTTGACAGATTTTATACAAAGTCTGCTCTTAAATTCAAAAAGAAAGACTTTCTAGTTCAAATCTTGTCAAGTATTTCAAACAAAATCTGTTCTACACTATTCAAAGACAAAATTTTATTCAAACACTGTCCAAAAGTCTATATTTTCTTACCAACAAATGACTTTTAAGTTTTGTACTCAAAAAGTCTTGAAGTAGTAAATAAACAAACAAACAAGTACCACATACTCTCAAGTATTTCATCACTACCTCACTTTCATTAATACAAAGCTATTTTACTACTTCAACAACTGCAAAAACAGAAAATCTAACATTCCAATATTCAAAAACTAATGCTAAAATAATTAATAATAGACAATATAAAATCTAAAATATAAAAATAAAAATAAAAAATCATCCATGAAAAAGAATAGGATTTTTACCATTTTACAATTCAAGTGGCCGAAGAAATAGTGGTATGACGAAAGAGGGTGTTCGGGGAGGTCGTCGGAATTTGGCCGGATTTCGGTCGCCGGATTTTCAGGATGAAATTGGCATCAATAGCTAGGTTTTGAGGAGCTCTATCCATTGATGTAGGTATTATGGGATGGTAGTGGTTAGATCTTTAAGAATTTGGGCAAAAAAGTGACGGGAATATTTTCTAGATCTAAGATTCAAGGAGTTTGAGGGGTTTTGAAGGATTTGGTTTGGAGATATGGAAAGAGGAAGTTGTGGAGATTATATGGTATGAATTTGGAGGTGTTTGGAGGTGGTCCGCCAGAGGTGGTCCGCCGGAGGTGGTCCGCTGGAGGCGGCGGTGGGCGGAGCTGGGGCGGCTTAGAGAGAGCGAAGAGAGAGAGAAAGAGAAGAAGGAGAAAAGAATTATGGGTGAAAAAGGGTACAATTTTCAGATTTTTGAGGCTTTAAATACCTAAGCCAGGAGTGAATGAGATCCATTGGATCAAGATAGGATGGATGGGTAAGATTTGATCGTGTTTCACTTAATAAAACGATGTAGTTTTGAGGTAAAACTACGTCGTTTTGGACCCTTTCAATGGCAGCCCCTTATCTTGCACTCTTGGCCATTTTATCTTTCAAATGTAGCCCAATTTCTTCCTTATTCAAACTTACTAAACTAAATTTTATACAAACAAATAAATTAAATAACTTATTCAAATGATCAATTAACTAAATTAATTCATCAATTAAACAGCTAGTTAATTTCTAAAATGCACAAATAAAGGAAGAACTATTATTTTTTAATTTTTTTTTTGGTATTTTTATGATAGGAAATATGCAACTAAAGACAGAAAATTTGAGAAAAGAAAAAAAATTTAAAATAACTAAACACTTAATGACTTTAGGAGGTGTTAAAATAATACAAAAATTAGGTGTTCACATTCACCCTCTAATTGATTCTAGCATTGGTTTAATGATTATAAACTCTAGTTGATGAGATATGAGTTGATGGGTTTAACAGAAAAGCATGAAAAATTATAAGATTGGGTTGTTGATTGTCGATTGTTGATTAATGATATCGTTTATCTTATGGGTGATAAAGAAGGGTATTGAAAATAGCAATTTGATGTTTTACAATTTATCTAGGTACAAGAGAATGGGTTATTGGGTGTATAGACACCATTAATAAGGACTATGAAGCTTTATGTCACCAAGTGTTTGAGAAAATACTTAATTGACTAAAACATGGGAATTATTGCTAATATGGAATCCCTTTGACTTGTATTGATATAGATTAAAGTTCAAAGGGTTGGCGAATGTTGTATTACACTCAAGAGCAGGAAGATAAGGTATGTGAGGCTAACTCTCTATGTTTGAAAATTTTAATGATTCTCCCTACACTACGTTTCTATTATGATGTTACCAATTGCCTCAGAAATATAGTTAAGCCTAGTTCCTTGAATAGTTACGGAACTTCTATTCTCTAGCTTCATAACTCGTTCACCACTTTCATTCTGAACGTGGTGAGCTTAGTGAGTAATAATTATAGATTTGGGTTTGATGCCCCCGAGTCTTAGTATAGATTACTCAGTATACCTCAAATAGTTGAAGTTTCAGTGTTCATAATTAGTTCAAGAATACATGTCTCAGTCTAGTCCTATTCAGCATTCCAGTATTATGTAACGTAGTGTGATCCAGTATTCCAGTATCACGTAACTCAGTGTGATTCGGTATTTACTATTATGTATTGCATTTTGATTCTAACTTCCTGAATGTTGAACACCTTTCTTTGGGCCTGAGGCCGCAGTTTATGCTTTATGCATCTTTGGGCCTAAGGCTGCAGTTTATGCTTTGTGCATTTTGGACCTGAGGTCGCAATTATGTATACGTATACTTGGGCTCGAGGCCGCAGTTGTGCACATATATATATATATGGGGCCTGAAGCCGCAGTTTAATATTCAAATAAACAGGTTGTTCATCATTCAGAAGAGGGAGTATTCATATCCTTACTTCGTTTGTTCAATTCAGTTATCAGTTATCATTTCAGTTACCAATTATCAGTTCAATTATCAGTTCAGTTATCAATTATCAGTTATCAGTTCAGTGATCAGTTATCAATTATGTTTTATTTCAGTTATCAGTTATCTTTTTAGTTATCAGTTATCATTTCAGTTATCAGTTATCAACTATCAGTTATCGTTTCAGTTTATGTTTCAGTAGTTATCATTTCAGTATCAATTATCAATTCTCAGTTATCAGCTCAGTTTCAGTTTCAGCATTTATAATTCTTTCTTTCGGTTGCTTTAGATACCTGTGCAATTCAAATATACTGACGTACCTTTTGCCCGGGGCTTGCATCTCACGATGCAGGTAATGATTTACAAGTTGATAGAGAGAGGCTTCATAGACTAGAGTAACAGTTAGATAGAGTAACATTTAGACATAGTCGCATGGTTTTCATATTAAGCTATGTTGGCTACAAATATGTTTCAGAATTGTATTAATATTTTCTCACTTTGATTTATATCATCCAGACTTTCAGTATATCAACTTGTGTTAATTTATCTTCTGCATTCAATATGTTATGATACCACATGTTGATTTAGCCAGCCAGTTGGTTCGCTCGGTCACATATAGTCAGGCACCGAGTGTTGTGTTACGTCCAAGCCCAGGTTCAGGGCGTGACAAATCTCGGTATTAGAGCACTAGGTTCAAGTGTCCTAGAGAGTCTATGAAGCCGTGTCCAGTGGAGTTTTCTTTATATGTGTGTGCTGGCCACTCATATAAACGGTTAACTACCAAGACATCTATGATGGTCTCATTTTTTTCTACTCTAGATCATGCCACGAAGCTTAGAGCAATAGTTAACCTTCTCCTCCTATCGAATTCAAAATATATTGGATGCCCAAGCGACGCACGGGAGAAAACCTAAGGTCCTATGAAGGATAATTGCCATTTGGGGTATAATTATGGAGTACATGTTGGTAAATATAAGACTTTAGGGGATGTTAAAAGTGGTATACAATGGATAGTAGTACATATCAGAGCATAACCTTATCAGAAAGTAAAAAGCAATTATCATGTCTTACGGTTATCAGTTTACCTTAATTACCAGTTATACAGTCTTTCAATTAGCAAGTAGGGGTTATTCAGTACTCCAGTATTCAGTTATATGTTTAAAAAATATCTAATTTTTGGTATATCAAAATTTCTGGTGACTTGTCAGTATACAGTAATGCATATGGATTCTCAAAGAAAATGTAAGTAACTGTGATTATAGTGAAACATTCGCATATTTTAGGTCTGGATTATGACCAAGAATCACCGGATGGCGCAGGAAGTGATTTATCAGATAATGGTATACTCTGAAGGATAAGTTTGTGTATGGTAATCGTATGTGTTTGACCTCAGAGAACAATTTCTTTGAATTCTTGCAAATGGAGCCACATGCAGGATGATGTGAGTTCAGATGTCAGACCCTAACATTGGTCACTATAATTTGGACAGAAAAGAGCCTAAGGATAAAATACCTAGGAGTCAGAAAGGATTGTTATTATTAGAGATGTATTTTTCGTAGAACTCATGCAAATGACTAGAAGATATGATGTATACAATGAGAACTAAGAGCAGCCAATAGTGAATTTCAGGGAATGATTCTAAGTTGCTTAGATGTATTCAAATCAGAACTAGAAGTACCACGTTAGCAAGCTACTATAAGTAGTAGTTATTGATGTAAGATAAGAGATATGGAATTTTCCCCTTAGGTTATATGACCAAGTGATTACCACGGATGTTTATAGTATGATATAATTTGATATTGTATAGAAAGTTTGGCGTTAGATATTCTAATTTTGTTTAAGACAGATGAATTCCCTAAGTTTGATCTGTGCACATAGTTTAGGAAAAAAAGAGGATAATATGCGACTATAGAATAGGGTCGGATGATGAGGGAAGTTAGAAATAGCCTTATGCTTCACTTTAGTTATTCAAAGCAGAACATGAACACATCACTCTAGCAGGTAGTTAGTAACAGAATAGTTAGTATGTTTGAGTAGATACAGTGAATCAGCACTTTCAGCAAAGCTAGTAGAGGTACAATTTGATCTACTTAGTAAAGTTAACAATAGTGAGTGGCTGACAGTTTGAAATACCAAACGTTTGTTAGAACCCAAAGAGTTTAAGTTAAATTCGAAGTACATTGATAGTGGGAAAAATAATCAGCTAGCAATAAGAGAGCAAACTCTAGAAGAATAGCCTTTAGGAATTATCGAAATGTGGTTTATCCAGGATTGACATTGTGAGCAGAGTTAAATTATTAAGATTGTGTATGATGGTTGTGAATACATTAGCTTTCCACTAAGTGAATAATTTATTTTTTCCTAGTAAGAAAGATTTGTCAAAAGTAAGTTGGAAGATGAGTCGTCATTGACGTAGAGTGCAAAGAATTGCATAAAATAAGGAAGTTTTTTTTGGATCCCCTCCCCCCCAAGAAAAGGGAGAAGGATCCGTAAGTATAAGACCTTTGGTCTAAGGGGCGATATGAAAATTTTCAGTAAGTTCAGTTAGAGATTTGAAACCTGAATAGTTAGTATGGGATATGAAAAAGAAAATCAGTTCGGTAATGAGGAAAAATCGTATAATTGCCACAAGGAATATGTCTAGCATGTGTAAGAAACACAAAGTGAGTAGAATGGTCACCGACCTTAGTTATTGATGATAAAGTGATCACAGAAAAGCTGTAAAATCATGCCTATTTATGTGTTATGAGGGTAGTGCCATTGCACAGGACTGTAAAATTTAGAGTACATGTCAAAGACTTAGGTCACAATAATGATATAGGTGTTTTCAGGAAGTTCTTAAGAAGATAAAGTGGGAGAACTATAACTCATTATTGAGGTAGATAAGACAACTCTGGTGAAAGAAGTTCACCGCTTAGCCTAGTTAGGAGTTTGATTTGCGTACTCCAAAGATAGAAGAGTTGTTGTCAAGAATATGACTTGTTACCCCTTAGTAGCCGAAGAGAAGGAGAAACAATGTGATGATCCCTACGTGTTGTAGTTGAAGAGGATATTCACAAATATAAAATGATGGCTTTTGAATAAGGGGGAGATTATGATACTTTGAGGTACCAAGACAGATTGTGTGTTAGAGACATAGATGGACTTAAAGAGGGAAGATCATGTTTGAATCCCATAATTTCAGGTATTCTTTCCATCCAGGTTCCCCAAATATGCATCATGACCAAGGAGATTTATAGATTGAACGATATGAAAAAGAACGTCGCACACTTTGTAGCCAATTGTCTGAATCGTCAGAAAGTGAAATTCGAGCAGCAGAAAGAATAGTGTTTTACCACAGAATACATATATTTTGAGTGGATGTGGTAAATATGGAGTCTATAATAGGATTATCTTGCTCATCTTGAAAGAATGATTTTATTGGATGATTATAAATCGACTTACGAAGTCAGCATGCTTCTTGCTAGTAAAAAAAACTATAGATTCAGTAGAAGATTATACCAAGTTGTACATTCAGGAAATTGTCTGATGTATGGGACTCCGTTGTTCGTCATTTAGGACTATGGTGCTCAGTTCAAAATGAACTTTTAGAAGTTTTTTCAGAAAGGATTATGCACAAGTTTTTCATCCTCACAACGATGGCCAGGCAGAGCGCATTACTCAAATAGTTGAGGATATGTCCTTGATGTTAAAGTAATTGGGATGATCACATACCTCTCATTGACCTTTCTAATAATAACCCACCATTCTAGTATCAAGATGGCACCATACGAAGCTCTGTATGGGCAAAGGTGTAGATCATCAGTTGGTTGGTTCGAAGTTGAAGAAGTGGAGTTGTTAAGACCCGATTTGGTCTATCAGACTATAAAGAAAGTCAAGTTGATTCTAGAGCGTTTGAGGATGTTAGAGTTCCAAGTTGATAATTGGGTGTTTCTGAAAGTTTCACCTATGAAAGGCGTTATGAGATTCGGAAAGAAAGAAAAGCTCGGTCCCAAATATATCACGTCGTATATGATCCTACAAAATATCGGTCAAATAGCTTATGAGTTGGAGTTGCCACAAGAATTAGCGGTGGTACAACCGTTATTTCACATATCATGTTATAAAATTCAAGTTTCCATTACTTAGATACTCATGTCAGTTCAGTACTCAAATACTCATGTCAGTTTAGTACTCAAATACTAATGTCAGCTCAATACTCAACTATTCATGTTAGCTCAATACTCAACTATTCATGCCAGCTTAGTACTCAGATTACTCAAATATTCGTGCCAATTCAATATTCATATATCCATGTTGGTTCAATATTCGCATATCCATGGCAGACCAATATTAAGTCAATGCAGTGTTCATTCAGTTCAGTATCACAATAGTTCAATAATCACGTATTCATTCAGTTTAGTATACAAGTGTTAATGAAAGTTCATGCTTCCACCAGACTCATTTAAGGTCCGGAGTTAGTAGAAGTTACAGTCAGGACAATCATTCGAGGATGAATGATCCCAAGGGGGAGATAATGTAACACCCCGTAAATTTGGCTTAGGAATGAATGAGTTAAAGGAGTAGTAAGGTTATATTTTGGACATGTTAAGTCCCATTGGGATGATTATGGGTAAAATAGTTCTTTCAAAATCAAGATGGAAAGTAAGGTGCATAAGATTTGAAAAAATCGACTAAGTTTGCAGAAGGTCTGATTTTCAACAGGTATTTTAAATAGTTTTCCAACGATATATTATGGAGCTTGAACGAATCTCTATGCAAAAAATTGTGTCCATTTTATAGAATAGTATGCGATATGCGTGCCATGTAGCGCGCCCCTAGCGCGACCGCGCTAATTTTGAGGCAGTGTTACTGCCGTTTTGTGAGGTTAGTAGCGCGGGCAGGTCTTCAGGTGAACGGGCGCACTCGTGGGTGGGGGGGATCGTTTTAAAGCTATATTTCGTCTCCCACGGCTCCAAAACATAAAAACTTGCTCTAGAAAGGGGAACTCTCAAAAACCTAACTCCTTAAGGGTCCTTCCACCACCCAAGGTAAGCTCTAATGGTGATTCTAAGTTAATTTCAATTTCTCAACATCTTATTATCATGGGTAAACCCTCCAAATCACTAGATATTTGATTGGTGCATCATTGTTGTAAGAAGGAACCCTAGAACTCGAATTCAAGAAGATTAAAAGGTAATGTCTTCACCCTCTAATTGATTCTAGCATTGGTTTAATGATTATAAACCCTAGTTGATGAGATATGAGTTGATGGGTTTGATAGAAAAGCATGAAAAATTATAGGATTGGGTTGTTGATTGTCGATTATTGATTAATGATATTTGTCACACCTTCTTTTTACTTACACCCCCGTAAAGAGTATAAGGGTATAAGGGGAGTTTTTTCCAACTTAAAGTGACAATCGAAATAGGATTTATTTATTTAAAGATTCAGAGTCGCCACTTGGGATAATATTATGGTGTCTCAAGTCAAAATTTCAAGTCCCAAATTGAGGAAAAGATTGACTCTGTATTACAGTCCGCGAATACAAAAATTCGGGTAAGGAATTCTATTAACTTGGGAGAAGGTGCTAGGCATTCCTGAGTTCCGTAGTTCTAGCACGGTCGTGCAACTGTTATAATTGGCCTATTATCTAATTTTTATTACATGTTTTAACCTATGTGCATTTTAACTTTAAACCGCTTTAGAAAGATTTACAACGTCATTTAAATTATGTCTTGAACCACATCACCGCGACACATTTTATATAACATTGTTGAGATTTAGATTTGGGTCAAATAAATGTGTACCCGAGTTTAGGAAGGTAAGTTATTAAAATAAAGTGCATAAAGCAAATACGCCTTTGCAAATTTACGAGGGCCATGAAAATTTCGCTAAATGTCATGCCTCAAATTCTAAGGATTTTAAAAGAAAGAATTAAATGAGGGCCACGCATTTTGAGATTTTATTTGGCACGGCACACCACAATTCTAATTTTAAAAGGGAATTCAAACTAAATTTCGGAGGGCCATAAAATATTTGTGTTGTTTAATATTGCTCGCCTCCACAAACTACTTAAGGAAGATTTAAAGGATTCTAATTGCTTGGCTATTGTTCGAGCTTGGACTAGTAATTAGAGGCATGCATTAAAGTAAACACAAAAAAAATCGACTTTCAGGGCTTAGGCCAACGAAACCAAATAGGCCCAACGATACCAAATAGGCCATTCTGATTTTAGGCAAGTCTTTTCTGATTCAGGCACAATATGAGCCCAATTTCAGAGACCCAAAGCTAACACAAACTGGACTCAATGTCGAGCCCTTGCAGCATGCAAGCAGTGATTGAAACAACAGAAATTAATCGTGGAACTAACATAGATGCAATAGTTTTAAATCATCCTTTAATGGACCAATGGACAATTACAAGAAGCTTCAGCAATGTCATGATTTGAAAACAATTAGAAGCCCAATTCTTCAGAAACTATACCGCATATGACTCTAAGTTTTCAAATCCTTGAATTAACTTGAAGTGCTAACACGAGAATTTAAACCTTATTTAGACCTCGCATTAACAAAAACTTAAAGAGTTAAATAACAAGGATCTTGAAACAATCAAAACTGCTCAATTAAATTCTTTCAATATTGACCGTATCCAAACCAACAATTTAAAACAAACTGATCCTCGAAAGTCAACCAAAGTTTTCAACATAGCTCATGCATTTCACACTTAGTCAAAGACAGATGCAAAAATACAAAGCATGCTTATTAATCAAATTTCAATATCTTTGGTGCTACATCAACAAATCAATTTTATTTCCAAACAACACTATTATGTTTCAGCTCCCTGCACAATCCTCTAACAATATACCAAACATTAATCATTTTCCCTTTTAGCCTCATTAACACCAATTCAAACATGAGACGTCATTAACACCAAGCATACCTACTTACTTCATCTAAGTCTAAAATACATTTGAGACATATTAACTTGATTGAGTCATTTACATAATATTCTAACAGTCCCAAACAAAATACAGCTATAGGAATTCCACCATTCAAACAGAAACCAGCTAGAATACACAATGATTCATTTGATCAAAAGCACGAACAATGAAAAAAATGTAAACGGAACTTAGATAAGTCTACTGCCATGCCTTAAACTCTCATTTCCATCTTCAAACTGAAACTTACATCAGATAAAGTTTAGAAAAATGTACCTGGAATTCAAAACAAAACAGAAAAATGAGAGATCAGCAGCAAACAGTAGCAGCCAGCCCAGATTCAGCAATTGCAACAATGAAAATCCACTCAGAAGAATCAATAGAACAGTAGACCAATCAAAAAACTTAAACCAGCTTTTTTCAATACCCAAGTTCAGTCCATTTTTACCCTAGATGAGTCAAAAATTGTTTCAGAAATTGACAACTTCAAGAATCACAAAGGAAAACTGAATGAAACAGTGATTTTTTTAATGAGATTTCTTCAATCGCTTTTGTTTTTCTGAACTTTTTATCTCTTCCAGTTCTACCTTGAATGCCAAGTTAGAGAACCTTTATAGGAAAGGAATTTAGGGTAGATTCCAAGTCTTAGTTTTTGCAATTAAGACCTTTTGAAATTTTTATTATAGCCTAGATACCCCTAATTAAAAATTCAGAAGTTCAAATAAGTTCTCCTCCCCAGCTTCCTAGAAGCTTCCTAATCAGTTACCCAAAGATTTCCTTACCTATACTTCTAAAATTAACACCCCCCCCCCCCCCCCC